>PVHP010000815.1:0-63983 GCA_004024765.1 Zapus hudsonius | reverse complement strand
ATGGGATGACACTCCCCCAGCTTTTTTTTAGGTATGAGTTGCAGCAATTCTTATTTACGTAGGAAACCATGAGCGGAGGAATTTACAGAAGTCAACTAAGTTTAGCAGGTCCAATATTAAGGGCTTCTTTTGGGTGTCTAGCTGAGCAAACTGTGGGAACTACATCCAACAAGCCAGGCCAACTGACTGAATTGTGAGCTTGTGGCAAATAATATTGATATAAACAGCATGTTTCAAAATTGTGCTCCTCATTTTTTGACTGAGTATAGTCTCACACATAGTATTCAGGTTTCCAAACTATAACACTCATGGAGAGAAAGATCTGGTAGAAAAAAAATACTGTTTTTTAAGGAAAAATAACATTGTTTAGAATTCCAGTGAGATTGTGCTTTGCAATATTTTTAAGAGTTGGCAGTAAGTAACTACAGCACAGAATGTGTGCATGAGAAAACAGATTCAGCGATATGGGCAATGAAAACTTGAGGAATGAAACTACATTAGAAATAAATTTAAAACTCAAAATATGGCAAATGTATTCATCTTCCTTTGAAGCACTACACTGTCCTTTTTTCCCTCTAATTAATGCTGATTTTGTCTTATGGATGTATTTCTTCTGTTCTCCTCAATGCAGAGGAATAGAGCATATGTCAAACTCAAAACCATAGAATGAGGCTGTATTGGCTCACTGTCTTATGTCAAGGGAAATCGTTTTTTCTTTTTTGTCATGCATTGTAAAACTCAAACACATGGACATTCAGTTTGATCCCTTACAGATGACTGAAAAGGACTCATGAATGACTAGACCATATTTCTTTAAAAATTACCTGGGAATTTAAGTCTTTCATCTCTTTGGAATAATGGATCATATCTGTCCTAATTGACATTTTGACATTTTCCTATCTGCTTTTTTGCTGTTATGTAGCACCTACAACTTTCTCCTACTTTCCCAAAAACTGACTGAGCTGCAGCAAGCAAAGTAGTAGTTAAGATCCTAGAATATAAATGAGAAAATCACATACAAAGTTTCACTAATTAATTCTGTATATGTTGCTTAAAATTATACTTTATGTGTTTTAGCATATTATCAGTGTACAAAATACAATTCTTTATTATTACATTGCCATGTATACAGACCACCTGCTTTGGTCACATTCAGAGCTTTCTATCCTGCCTGGTCTCCCAACTCTTATTCTCATCTTCCACAATAGAACTCCTTCTTCTCTATCTGGTCACTACATATGCAAATTCATTAATTCCAGATTCTACATAGGAGAGAAATATGTGATCATTTTATATGAGTATGAATGATTTTGTTTAGTATGATTAACTCTGGTTTGATCCATATTCCCACAAACAACAAAATCTATTCTTTATAGAATCTAGCACAAACTCCATTGGTTTCTCATACTTCATTTTCTTCACATAGTCCTCTCTTTAGGGATCCTAATCTGATTCCATAACTTGACTATTGCATTTAGGAATATATCAGAGTGGTAAAATATTTGCCCAACACAGGCAAGGCACTGGCTTTGATCCCTCTCAAGGGAAAAGGTGCATTTTGACCATTGTTTTGGGTTTCTCTCTTGTTCTAAAAAGTCTTCAGATGGACCTTTAAGTGCCCTCCATTGTAGGTACTTGTCATAGGAAACCTTTTCCCTGGGGTGATGCAAAAAACATATCTTCTCCCTCAGATAAATCACAGACTGCAGAACAAAGAAGCATGGTGGATAAAACAATGAGATTAACAGGTCACTTCTAAAGCTTGGTGAGGGGTTCCTTACAAGAGCAATGCATGACTCAAGCACAAGTGCACACCAAGAAGTTTCAAGGAATCCTCAATGACCAACTCCCTGTATCTGCTTTTACTCAAAGGCAGCTGCATTACCAGAAAGCCTGTTGTCCTCACAATTAGACCATAGCATAAAATTAATTTGCTACCTAGAAAATCAGTGATAACTAAAGCATGAGCATGATTTGAAACTGGAATGAAAACAATTGCTAATAACAATCCTTCATTTAAGTGAAATATGGTTATTTACATCTCTCTTTAATTATATCCTTTACAACCACAAAATGCACTGGCATGAGCTTTCAAATAATGTATGGTCATCAAACATTTGTTATTACCACATCAGGTTTTATTTGTCTTCTCTGTTTTACATGCTTCCTTCAATTAAAGGTCCTTTACTCAATCTGATAATCTACAGCTTAGTTAAAATATTATTGTTTGATTTAAAATAGCATGTATGTGTATTTATTGCTTGTGATATTGCAACTTTTGGTTTGTGTATTCCTATGAAGTGACCCGCAAACATTACCAAGCAAACTTTTTTATTTATTTATTTGATCTCCTTATCTACTTACAAGTTTCACCTGCATAGACCAAAACCTTATTGGTTTCCTTTTTTGCTCTATATGCATTCATATAGACTATTTTGCCTAAGTACTCTCTGCTTCCATACCACATATTGTATTTCAGAAATTATTATAGGCAAGGTTGTGTGTATCACACAATCCAGGGAGACTGATATATTTTGTTAAAATTGTTCTTATACCTGTTAATTGCTTGAAATTTGGGGATATCACATTACCTGCAAAGAGAATGATTTTTTTCTTTATTGTTCATAATGAGTTACATTGTTTAGTGGGCCAGCAATGAGTTGTTATCCCCAATTCCCCATTGCCCCCCTTCCCCATCCCCAGTCAGCTGTATATCCTCCTCCGTGGGCCTTCTGGAACAGTCTTTGTGGTAGGGGACCATGGATAGCTCATTCTTCAGCCAGGCTTTCATGTCTCAAGTGTGTAGTTACTGAGGGTTGCCAGGTCTCTGCTAATCTCCCCCACCATGGCTCTCACAATCTTTCTGCCCCCTCTTCCGCTCAGTTCCCTGAGTCGTGGTGGAGTATTGAGGCTGCTATGGTGTTGTGAGCTTAGGGGTTTTGGTGTCGAGATTTGTTTGTTTCTGTCACACTGGCTTATCTTTTGTTGATTGAATGGCTATGGCTGTGGGTCCCTTGTACATCCAATCATTCTCTGTGGGGTTCTATATGGATCCTCCCCCGTATTACTGTGGTGGCTCATCTCATGCCAGGATCTCAGCTTTCTGCCTGAAGTCCGATGATAGGGATTATATGGGCCACAGCTCCCTCACTGTATCCTGAAAAATACAAACAGTCTCCATCGGAGAATGAGGTCAGTATCCGTTAACAAATATACTACTATCTGGATTACTTAGCTTCTATTTTTAAAAGCCTCCCCAGCAGTTACACTCATAGTGCATCTTTTCTTGGTAGCCCAAGAGTATGTGATCCATTGCATATCGCTATATTTTAAATTTTGGATTTAAAAAATAACGTTTATTGTATCAATATTATTTCTATAATAATTCATAAAAAACAAATGTTTTGCCTCTTGTATTGCATTACTGTAATGTATTAATTAGAGTGATTTTCCAATGGTGAATTACTTTTATATTTCTCATAAAAGTCTCAGTTGGCCATGGTACATTATTTTATGCTATTGAATTTAGTTTACTATTGATGATTCACAAACCTTACCTGGCTTTGTTATCCAGATAATGCTGGGCATATGGTATGATTTAAGGGTTGTTTCTATTAAATGTATATAAAAAATAAAAAAGTGTTAATTCTTTAGTGAAGATTTGATTAAAAATATTAATTAAAGCTGGTAATGGTGGTGTACTCCATGTATAGTTATAGTATAGTTAACCTATAGTGTTCTCAATCTTTGATGGAGATTCTGCTTGTATTTTCAGAAGACAGTGAGGGAGCTGAGGTCTTTCAAGCCCTACCAAGGAGCCACAGGCGAATGGCTGACATCCTGGCAAGAGATGAGCCACCCCAGACCTACCATGGAGGATCCACATGGAACCCTGCAGAAAGTGGTGGGATAAGCAAGAGACCCATAGCCACAGCCAATCAGTCAACCCAGGACAAGCCAGCTAGACTGACACCAACATTTTCAACACAACCTAAAGCAGAAGCACAGAGGCCCCTAAAACCTCAACAATAAAGTCACCCACTCTGACTCCGGGAACTGAGCTGAAGAGGGGGTGGAAAGATTTTAAGAGCCATGGTGGGGAGAATATCCAGAGACATGCCCCCCCTCAGTAACAACACACAAAGGGGGGTGGAACTGGCTTGACTCCTAGGCTATCCATAACCCCTTACCCTATGGACTGATCCAGACTGCCCATGGAGGATGATACCCAGCTGATTGGGGACAGGGAAGAAGGAAATTGGGGAAATGGGGATACTGACTCATTATTTGCTCATTCAATATATCTAATTATGGCAAATTTTAAAAAATGAAGCAAAATTTGCATCATAAAGTGTAAAGTAGCAGATATTTCAAATATCTAGATATAAAACAGGAAACTGATTTAATATTTTACATGAGTATATTTTACATATTCTTGACACACAACAACAACAACAACAACAATCGCTGACAATAGTGGATGAAGATGTGTTAATTTGCATGAACTCATATAAACACATATATGGAAAGATTATGTACTACAACTCAAATATACATCTCTGGGGAATGAATGTAGGCTTTTGCATGTGCTTGATAAGCATTCTGCAGTTGGGCTTTATCCGCAACCAAAATGCCCTTTTTAAAATCTAAAAATATCAGAAATACAAAATAAGCTGGTCTTTCTAGAGCTGGAAACCTGGATTTCACAACCAGGATTCCCACCAGACACTGCAATGAAGAATGTTTTCAAGGGTATAAAAAAGAGTAAGAATCTTTTTATCATTTCCAAGTTAACCTTTTCTCTATTTGCGCTCTTTAGATCCCTTAAATACTATGTTTTTCCTGGAGTTACAATGTTTCTGTTTCCCCTTTGTTTTCCACTGAAGTTGTGTTCCTACACTTTTATTAACTTCCCTTCACTGAAAATTAAATGTATTCATTCATAACAAAATGATACAAAACATAAGGCTATTTTTTATCAGGTAGATAGTAAATCTTAAAAGAATAGTAACTAAGGATGAATGGTGCTAGAGTTTTACAACAAACAGATTCCATGCAAAAGAGACTAACGTACATATTAGAGATAAAAATTAAAAACATGCTATCTTCAGTGACTCACCAGCTGCACTAAGTTTTGTCTTCAGAATACATCAGTGTACAAGTTATATTTTCATTTATTTTGAAAAAAAATAAATACTTCTATGGAATCATATCCACCTAGGTTACAATTAAATGTAAAATATATTTGTATATTAAATTGTACCTATTTACTGGATTTAGATGACTTTAGTGGAATTATATCTTCTGGGACATTGCAATATGTAGGCAAGCAATATGAGTATTGTTCATTCTCGAGAGAACATAGGAGAAATGGAAAAAATCAACACATTCATAAAATATGTGACTAAGCTCCAAATTAATTCTTAAGAAGCAAATGGAATATTAATGAATGTGTTTCAGTGGAGAAATTATTTCTCAAAAATGCATTTAAAAATAGAAACAAATCCTCTTCAAAAAACCTCAAGTATCAACATATTCATGACTCTTATCAAGAAAAGTAAATTTCTTATTTAATGCAAGAGTTTTCCTTTACTAAGTAAATATTAAGCTTACTTAACTTGTATATTTAATCTGTTCTGATTCAGTTTTAATACATATTTGAAGCTTAATTGCTTTTAATGGTTTTCCCCTAAGGGTAAATAAAAAATAATGTAATTCCAAAGAGAGGAAATTTGTCCTCCAAGCAAATAAATCTGCTTATGTAATAAAATTAATAATGGATTTTACTTTGAAATACACAAATGGACTCATTTCCCAATTTCCCTTTCCTTAAATTATACATGCTTCCTTCCTCAAAAAAGAATACTGTACATAAGTAGAAAATTTGAACACAATTCCATGGAACTTTTTATAATTCATCATTCCCTACTTGCATCTGGACGCACTAATTGTACAAATCTCCCTTACTGGAATTAAAAATAAGATATTGGATTAAAACATAATCAACAGAATGTTTGATAGCCATTTTCTAAACTTACTCTTCCACTATGATTTTACTATGATTGATCTGTCAAACTGAAATTTATTCAGATAGTAATTGACTGTTGCTTATTAAAACACAACAACTGATAAACGTTAACAAATCTCTGACATTAGTGTGCTGCAATTTGTATATGTCCTTAAAACATTCAGGTTGTTACCCATGCATAGTCTGGGAAAGTGGCTTGTGTAAGAGGCAACTTTTAAATGAGTGGCTCTTCATCATGAAATGGGTTAAAGTCCTAAAATAAAAGAGACCGCAAATGGAAGTCAGACAAAATGCTCTTCTCCTTCCTGCATGCCATTGTGCAGCAACAATAATAATGATAATAATAATACATATTAATATCATTGGGTATCTGGGGCTTCATAACATTGACAATTCTGTGAAAATAAGTTCATTTTCTTTTTAAGTTACTCATCACAGATATTTTCTTATACCTACAACAAAACACTAAGCCATGATGACATAGGATTAAACATCATGTGTTTTCTGTTAAATAGGTTGATTTCAGCAGTGGGAAGAAGTCTAGTGGTTTTCAACCACAGTCATTATTTCTATGATTATTTGACCAGAAGTAGCAACAGATTTCATAGCTATAAATATGCATCAATTTAGTTGGCATGAAGAATAGTTATCTAGGTGAGCCTTATTTAAAAATGTGTGTCCTTTCAAAACATAGCCTTTGTTAATGGACTACAATCATAGATTTCTTAGAACTTCAAAATAGACTTAATTTAGAGAAGACCCTCTTATTCTGAAGTGGAGGAAGTTATAGGACCTGTATCTTAACATGGTCCCTGCAATGTGACAGCATTCACCTGCTGTCATGCAGGAAGTAAACTGTGAGCTCTTCATGGTATAGAACAGATTCTTCATGTGAACAAATGACTTGAAAAGAATCTAAACTTCAGATGTGCAGGCAACTAGGCTCTGACGAGATTTTACCTGAAGAGCATACTCAGCCACTGGGTTTAATAGACTGGTTACCAGCTAATCACCAAATATGATTTTTATATACTAAATCTATTGTAATATGATATGAAATGACAAAAAAATCAATTTACCTTTAATGCAATCTCCTAATTTTATCAAGGTGATTGATTCACAATGATTACCCATTCAATATATCACCTACATAAAGTTTATTTTCAATCTTCACTATATATTATCTGTGGGAAATGAAATATCTTTCCTGGTGCATCAAATATTTTAGAAATATTTTAAGATCTTGTATGAGTCAGTTTATTTTCTGTATAAGAGACAGAAAAAATATAGAACATCAGGGCAACTTGCTGGCATTCTCAATAAATTTGATTTCATATACTTCAGCAGTTAGCTTTTCATTTGTGGCACAAATAACCAACCCAAAAGCAGCTTGTGGAAGAAAGGGTTTACTTTGGCTTATACACTCAAGGAGAAGCTTCATGTTAGCAGGGAAACAGAGTCATGGACAGATGCTGGAAATCTACTCCTGGTCCATATCAGGCAGACAACAACATCTGGAGAGTGAGACAAAGGGGAAGCTGGCTATATCACCCATCAGCCCACCCTCAACTACACACCTCCAACAAGACATACATATTCATCTAATTTAACATTTAATACTTTTATCTTATTTTTCTGTAATTAAAGATAATTGTAGACATATCAAGTGCTTCCCCTGTTTGCATTTAAAATATCTATAGAGTTGAAAATATTTATTTATCCATATAGAGAATATGTGGTACTATAATTTATCAGCATGCTTACATTTTCTAAGTGAGTAAGTAATAATTTCCATAAGTACCTAGGACTCTTTGAATAGGATATTATTTTCTATTGTGGTAAGATAGTGAATGATTGTCTTATCTATTCTGATTATACTCTTTGGGTTGAACAGTTTGTTATCAAACCACTGCAAAACGTTAATGAGTCTGAGCACATTAAAAGCGATTTATCAGGAGAAGGTCATCTCTTTGATAATTGTATGCTGATTCTAAGCACATTTAGAGGAAAGAGTATGAAAACATTTAATGTGATACATTTTCACATATTTATATATGTGTATTTTAAAGGCTAAACTCTTGCTATCTCACCCATGTTTGATATTTATTTATAAATTCTTTTCAACTTAATGATAAAAACTCATGATCATTAGAACAATAATGATATTCATGACTTACTGTGTCAGGATTTATTATAGTCATTTCTGATTTATATGTATAACTGCCATATCTGTATTTACATTTTTTCTTCAAAAATAAAATGTTGTCTTTTGGGCTGGAGAGATGGCTCAGCGGGTAAGGCACTTGCCTCCAGTGCCTAAAGCCTCCGGTTCAATTCCCCAGGACCCAAAGGTGGTGGCCCTGGTGCGCGCTCTCTCTCTCTCTCTCTCTCTCTCTCTCTCTCTCTCTCTCTCTCTCTCTCTCTCTCTCTCTCTCTCTCTCTCTCTCTCTCTCTCTCTCTCTGCTTGAAATTGAATAAAGAAAATATTTTTTTAAATGTTGTCTTTTTCCTCATTCTCCCAGGACATTATCCATAGGAAACTAAATGAAATAGAGGGGATCAGGAAAGATTTGATAATGCAAATATCAGAAGAAACATTTCAGCACCATGGACAGTCTAACTTGAAGGTAAAGTTTACGTTAGGAGAAACGCAGAATTTAAAACCTTAATTATGCCAACTGATAAATGTGAATATTTAAAGCCATCTAACTGGAAATTGAATCATTGTGTATCAAGTAACTTTTTAGTTTTGGTTTCAGATTTCCTAGCCAAATTAAAATTTCCCAGGTTCATAGGTAAAGTGTTCCTAACTTGTTACCTACTTATCTTTTACAACATTTTATTTTAATTTTTTTAAATTACAATGAATATCTATTATCAGAACTTTCTCATAGCCCCCTGTTACCTTTTGCCTTCCCTCCTGCACCATACTCAATGTCTACCAGCTTGCTATTAACTGATTTTTAGTTAATGCTTCACAATCCTAGCCATTGTATATTATTAAAGAAAAGAAAAACAACACCAATCATTTGAAATACAGTAGCATTTTAATTATTTATATTAGAGGGAAAGTTTTTTGTTCCCAATTTAATTACTTTTTATTTTATTTACCTCTTTCATTTCTTTACTATTTTTATTCCTTTTTTTAAGAATGATCTCTGTATGAATGCTTAGAATCCTTATTACTCCTCTTGAAATAAGAGATGCTTGATTATGTGAAAGAACTCCAGGCTTTATTAGGCCTCCGTGCTACAGCCAGTGGAACCTTGATCAACACAATTTCTCCTTTTAACCTTATTTTCTCCATCTGAATAAATGATGGGTTTCTTTTCCTCTTTTTCCACCTACTAGACAATTCCACAAAGCTAACTGCTACAGTTACCACAGAACTTATTTTGTCTATTCCACAAACTAAGAAATTTCCATTTCCTTTTATATTTTTCTGCTTTAATACAATGATATTATAAGTGATAAATATATTGAGATATGTCAAAGAATGTCAATATGTCAAAGTATGACATATTGAGTATTTAAAAGTACTATATAAATACTACAATGGTAATTTATTAATTTTGGGTCACTCACTAATTGGTACAGGTTTTTAAAAATATATTTTTACATAATAAATCCTTCTAATTTATCATATCCTATAGCTATATTTCCTCCTTCTTGTATGTCTAATTACTTCATAAAAGTACTTAAGATTCAATATAAAATATTTTATAACAGTTGAATGTTCACAATTTTAACAGATTATCAATATTTCATTTTAATTTGATTAATTATGCAAAATAATATTTTTGTCTATGTATTGGCTTATTTTTATGAGGATATTTTAGCTAGCTATTAAGATAACATTGCAAAATGATTGTAATACCAGCACTTGGAAGCCTGAGACAGGAAGATCACTGTGAATTCAAGGCCAGTTTTAGCTACAAATGAATTCCAGTCAATTACACTGTGTGATCATGCTTCAAAAATAACCAGATAAATGCCTACTTGCCACCTATTAACAAACTAGATATTATGATTTACACATAGATGTCAATGATGTCATTAGTTTTAAATTCTGACTAATCATTCTCTTTATGCTGAACATATTAAAACAACATATATTTATGATTTTATTATATCAGGGTCAGGAGACTTAGCATAGCTAAGTTGGGTCTTTGTGTAGGATCCCAAATCCACAATCACCATGTAAGTTAAACATATTCTCATCTTAAACCATGCTCACATCTTAAATTCTTGTTAGTAGAATTTGCTCCCTAAAATCCATGTTGACATGATTCTTCACCACTGAACAAGTAAGCCTAAAGAATCATTTTATTTTAACAGGAATACTGAAAACAATGTCCTCGTCAATTAATGGGAAAATATGGTCACAAAATATCCTATTCCCTTATCGTATAATGAAGTATGAACTTCTCAGATATTTTTCATCTTTTCTATATTCTGTTGTCCTATAATATATGTAGGAAATTTACCAGCCACAGCCACAATCCATGGGAAAGAATTATATAACAGCTTGATCATTAGTTCCGTAATGTTAGATACTACATTTTAAATACTTTTCAGGGTCTTGGGAGATGTCTCAGTGAGTTAACAGCTTCCTGTGCAAGCAAGAGGATCTGAGTTAAGACCTTCAGTACCCACGTGAAATGCTTTGCATCAATGTGCATCTTTGTAATCCCAGTGACACAGGCAGGTAGATACCTGGGGAATCTCTGGTTATCTAATTTAGCTGAATTGTGTTCTAGGTTAAGTATGTTACTCTTTTTCAATGAAAAGGTGCAGTTTGACTGACATATGCTCCTCTGGCCTATACACACATGCACCCATACACATACAAATACACAGGTACAATTGCTTTCACACCACACATACATGTACATATATAAATTAAAAATTCTCTTATGCTTATATTCTTTTATTTAATAATGTAAATACTAGGCATTTATATTTGTAGATGATAATATATGAGCAAATTGGATGAATCACTGAAATTGGATAATATATGAGCAAACTGTATGTATCACTGAAATCATTTTCTATTAGACACGGTACAAATATATAGATCTTGACATAAAGCCACTGATATAAAACAGTAAGTGATTAGAGAGTTAAGGGATGATGCTATTATAGACAAGAAGGTCAGGAAATACTTCACCAGAGAACAATATTCCTGAACTGACTTGCAGTTAGAGTACATGACACAGAGCCAAAGGCTTTGAGAGCAATGACAGGGCCTAAGGGACTCTAAAGATAGGCTAATACAAGCAAGACAGATGAGCAGCTGATGTGAGATCTACGCAGGGCTATGAAGATGGAGAACACGGGGGGGGGCGTTTATGGCATCTTCTGTAAACACCCTTTTGTGAAGGAACAGTGGGCAGTTGAGAGAAAGGATATCACATGTAATGTGTGGTCTTATAACTAAGTGTGGCTATTGTGTGAAAATTAAGACTTAAAAAAACAGTAATGTGATTTTTGTATCCAACACAATATTTGAAGCATGGGAAATAGTATTTGTTATAATAAAGAAAAGACTGTTTAGCCCTTTTTCAAAATATTTAAGAATATAAAATATTCATTATTTTTAATTAAATCTTTTAAAATTCACTATTCTGAAATTTGTATGACGCTCACATTTTTTTCTTCTCTGTGTACATGCCTCTGCCTTTGGCATCTGTGTTGCATTTCAGAATACCTCTCTTTCACTTTGCCTCATGGTTGATCTCCATTAAGACACGGTTTGTTTCTTTCTCCAATACAAATCTGTCTGTATTTTTTTCATGCATGACAGGCAAGGAAGTTAGGTAGCATAAATTTAAATAAGGGAGAATATATTCATAACAATAAAAATATGTTTCATGTCAAATCCTTTATGAAGACTGATGAAATTCCAAAATAAACTTATTAAACTGATAAACAATAATGTGTAATACTATATAAAATATACATACTCTTTACTTTGTGCTTTTCTTCAATTATTTCCTCTTGCTAGATAGGTTTTAAGCTCTTTTTTTCTTTATAGTGTTTATAAACATTTAATGAATTTTCATCAGAAGACTAATTTTAGTTTTCATATTGGCTTCCCTAGATGGCCCACTAATAAATTCTATATTTTTCCAAGAGTGTCAGTGACAAACCCAAGAGTGGGGTTTGGGACATAAGAATATGCTACCTATTTTTCAGAAGACTATATAAACAAATATTTTTTTTAAAAACGTCATTTTAGAAATAGTTTATGGTTTATGTAATTTTATGTTTAAAGGATATGAAACAATACAGGTTGATTTAATGGAAGTGCCCAGGAATTATTTGCATAAGGTCTATTAATGCAAAAAAAAGCATCCTCAAATCAGCTGTTTCTGAAGAGAAAGCTAATAGCACACTTTATTCAAAGTTGTATGCTTAACTTAATTTATGAAAAACAAAATGCTTGAATATATTCCTTTAGGTGTGAATAGACATGTCACTTGTGGAAATGGTAATTCATGAGTGCACACAGCTGTCACCTGTGCATATGGTCATTTATGCATCTACATACATAACACCTGTGTGGATGGTCATTTATGTCTGTACACATATGTCACCTGTGCACATGATCATTTATGTCTGTACATATGCCACCTGTGTGCATTAAGCCTTGGGTATTTCAAGAAGAGGAAGTATGAAGACTAGTAACTTACTGGAAATTGAGACTCTGTTGCTACAGAATCCTATTTCTTTTGTTTTTGACATTTACAAATATTTCTCCTATATTCTGTACTTGTTGACCCATATATGCGATAAGTATTTTAATTTTCATTTTATATAAGAATATCTTAGTTGGGAAACGTAAACAAAATTATCTTTAAAAGTGTGAAGATATTTAAAGGGCAAAATATTTCATTCTATTTCTTAGGCTTCCCTCCTATAAAAATGAATTTTATTACTTGCTTAACTTGAAATATTGTTATTCAAACTATTTTACAACCTACTTGAAATAGGAAAATTCCATAAAAGTGAAAAATTACATGCCCATGTATTTATTACAGAAACATATTTTTTTGAATCAAGGTTTTGCTATGTCAACCAAGTTGGTCTTAAACTCGTGATTTCCTGCCTCAGTGTCCTGGCTTCATGGATTAGAAGTGTGCATCTCTATATGTGACATGAAAGTGATTTTTTTAAGTTTGGGTGTGGGTCATACCTATATGTGTTATGGTTTATGGTGTATGCAAATGCAAGTAGAAATTTTCATAACCTATTGAAAATACTTGTGGAAGCCAGGGGAGAAAGTTTTCTTTACCATTGCATTCTGTTTTCTTTCCTTAAGATTGAATCTCTCATTGAACCTGCGCTTCTTGAAATTTTCCAGTCAAGTTGGAAAACCAATGAGCACAGGTGAGACTACTGTCTCCATTCCACACAGTATTTGCATTACTTACAGAAATGTAAGAGCATATGCAGCTGTTAACATGGATGCTAGAGATTGAACTCAGGTACTGAAGGGTTCTCATACTTGTGGGAAGAACGTACCTGCTGGATCATGTTTTCAGCCCTTTGAGAAACTGAATTTCTCTTGAAAGTTCTAGCACAAAGAAGTATCTGGAGATGCGTCACTTCACTAAGAAATTCTAACAGAATAGTAAGATCAAATAATCATTAACAGTTTCAAACAACCATTTCGAGAAAATTAATATTAGAATACCAAAGGGTGACCAATAAAAAACCTCAAACATTATTATATGCTGATTATACTGCATAATAAACCCATAACCATATATGTGTTTATCAAATTATATTTAAAACATATTAAGATTTATAGAACTTTAAATATTGTCAATTAAAAAACTTACGACTTATGACAAATATTTATATAGAAATTTGACTTAATGATGAAAAATAAAAAGTAATATACATTAACATCAAAACAAGAAAAATATATGATCATCTTCTCAATAATTACTTAGAGATAACTGAATATAATGCAATGTACATTCATTAGAAAATCACTTGGGAAACAAAGAATAACAGGAATGTTTCTCAATCTGATAGAAAAGCAACAGTAAAGAACCTAGAGCGAGAATCATAACTAATGGGGAAACACTGAATACTTCCCTAAACTATGGGTTCTAAACAATGTCATTAATTAAGAAATTTAGTCTCAAGCTATCCATATAGGAAAAGTTATTAGCACAAAACACTGGTGTGTTAAGGGTTTTTCTGCAGCTATCATTTCTTTTTTTAAATTTTATTGTCCAAAATTAGATACATTGAATAAGCAAATAATGTGTTGATGTCCCCAGTTCCATGATATCCCTCTTCCTTGTCCCCAATCATCTGGATGTCCTCCTCCATGGGCAAACTGGATCAGTCCATGGGGTAGGAGATTATGGATAGCTTAGGAGTTAACCTGGTTCCACCCCCCCCTTTGTATGTTGTTACTGAGGGTAGCATTGTCCCTGGATATTCTCCCCCACCATGGCTCTTGCAATATTTCCACCCCTCTGCCACTCAGTTCCCTGAGTCATGGTGGATGAATATTAAGGCTGTTTTATTGGTGAGGTCTTAGGGGTCTCTCTTTTTCTGCTTTAGGTTGTGTTAAAGTTCTGGTCTGTCTTGCTGGCTTATCCTGGGTTGACTGATTGGCTGTGGTTATAGGCTCTTGCTTATAACACCACTCTCTGCGGGGTTCCATGTGGATCCTCCATGGTAGGTCTGGGGTGGCTCATCTCTTACCAGGATGTCAGCCATTTGCCTGTTGCTCCTTGGTAGGGCTGGAAAGACCTCAGCTCCCTCACTGTCTTCTGAAAAATACAAGCAGAATCTCTATCGGAGAGTGAGATCAGTATAGGTTAATCGAGATACACTTTCCTGAGTTGGCTAGATTCTATTGTTGGTAGCTTTTTGTAAATCACTTGTAAAGTGAATTTCTCTTTGGGGTCCTAGGATTTGGTTCCCTATGTAATTTACTCTGAATTCCCAGTTCCAGTCAAGGACTGCCCCTCACTGTGTGGATTTCTTGGCCAAATTGTCAGCTGTTGAATGCCTCCCCCAGGCTTTTGCGCCTCCATTGCACAAGTGCTTCTTTCATGGTTCGCTGTTCTCTCCAAGTAGGCAGTATGTTCAGCCTACTCATGGTGGCCGAGTGTGTTTTATGTCAGTGGTCTCTGTTTTCTCTAGCTGTTGTTGACCAGTTTTTCCTGGCAGCTTATGCAGCGCCTTCCAGCTCTGCAATAACTACCATTTGGGGACCTGTTACTATTCTGGACCTCAAAGAGTCTCTTGGTGCTGATAGATGGCTTTCTATCATTTTTTCACCAACAACATCTTACCTCAGACCTATGGCAGAATTCTGTCATGTTTTTGGGACCTCATGGGTCACTTTGGTCTACAGCTCAGTGAGGGAAGGAGCAGGTGACTGGGACCAGGAGTTGCCAGACTGATCAATTTTTCAAAGGCTTAGACTTTCTGCCCTTCTATTCACAGCCCCTCTTGCCAGAGGATGCCAACTACTTGCTCAATAGGTTACAGTATGAACATGAGGATTTTATATTGTTGGTAGAATTCTATTGTCCATGGTTATCACTGTCTTTTAAAAGATAAAAATGGATTCTCCAATAGCAAGTGAGATCAGCATAGGTCCAGTGGGATAAGCATTGTTAATTTGGCGAGATTGTAATGCATGTAGTCTCTCTTTAGGCACATGGTTAGTGGAAGTTTCACCTTGGAGTTTAGACCCTTGGTCTCCGTGTAATGAATCTAAGATACCAGTTCTAGCTATGGGTTCCTTGCCACAGAGTGGATGTTTTAGCCCATCAGAGTTCTTGATCCTCAGCTTGGTTGAGTCCACTATTACACAGGTGAATGTATCTTGTCATGCTGATTGCAGTCTTAAAGCAGTGTCCCCACTGTATCCCAATATTGTTGGTCTCCTTCCCCTGGCACTCATATAGTGCATTTCAGCACTATATATGCTAACCATCTGGGAACAGGCTTCATTCTAGATTTAGTCCAGTTTATTGAAGATGTGAGGCAGTGGCATGTGGTTTCTTCAGCAGTAGGGTCTTTTACCACGGGCAGGTAATCAAGTGCTTCCACAGGAGCCTGTCTTGCTTCTGGGACCTAGTAGGTCTCTGTTCAACAGCTCAATGTTGGTAGTAACCAATTTCCGTTACTGGCAGTCACAAACCAGAGCCAATTGGATTAGGGTTAGGCTTAACACCACTCTCTGCAGGGCCCTTTTTACCAGTTAATACCCCCATATTCCTTCAGAGAGTTATATCTTTTAGCTTACTCTCCAAGAGTAAGGATTCTAAGGTACCAATTCATTTTGGATTTCCCACTTCCCCCTCCCCCAAATCCTTCCATTACTGTCTTCTATCTCTCAAGTTGCATGTCAGGTGTGCTTGCAATTCACTCTGATCCTGATTAGGACCTGAAGATGAGGGGAGTTATGCAGTGTTTGTATTTCTGTTCTTGTGTGAATTTGCTGAGCATGCTCTGTTCCACGCCCATCCATTTTCTTGCAATTTTCATTATTTCATTTTTCTTTACTGCCATGCAGAATTCCATTGTGTGCATGTGTCACAACTTTGATATCCATTCGTCCAGTGATGGGCAGCTGGGTTGTTTCCAATTCTTAGCTACTGTGAATTGAGCAGCTATAAACATGGTTGAGTAAATGTCTCTGGATTGAAGAGGGGAGTCTTTCTGATAGATGCCCAGTAGAGGGATATGTGGGTCAGTTGGTCACTCTATTTTCATCTTGTTCAGCAGCACCTACACTGATTTCCATTGTGGTTGTACAAGTTTCCATTCTCACCAGCAGTGAGAGGGCCCCTCCTCTCCCCTGCATCCTCAATATCTATTTTTATTTCTATGAAAAGCTAAGTAGAAACTTACTTTGAAGAATGAGTTCTGATAATAATTATGTACAAAAAATTAGTTATGAACATCACAAATCTTGAATTTTCACAAATGCACACAAAAACACCATTAAGTAATGAATGAAAGTTGTAGGTAAAGAGTGGTGAAATCAGGACTTCAGCATTTATACCTAAGGGTAAATCTAACTTTACTGAAAGCAGGTCATATCATTGCTATGTCATGTGATGGAAAGCTAACTGCAATCTCTGTAAAGTTCAAAAGATAAAACTCTGCCAATTATGAAATTTATATAAATCTTCATTCATAGCTGGAGAGATGGCTCGGCAGTAAGGCACTTGCCTCCAGTGCCTAAGGCACCAGGTTCAATTCCCGAGGACCCACATAAGCCAGACCCACAAGGTGGTGACCCTGGTGCATATTCTCTCTCTCTCTCTCTCTCTCTCTCTCTCTCTCTCTATCTCTCTCTCTCAATCTCTCTCAATCTCTCTCTCCCTCTCTCTCTGCTTGAAATTGAATAAATAAAATATTAAAAAAAGAAAATGTTAGAGGTAAAAGAATATATGTAAAAACATAGCAAATACAAATAACCCCATTAATAATTCCATGGATAAGACAAGGTAACAAATCTGCTTGTAACACAATATCCTAGTGATTAAAACACATTTTTGCTTTATAATTCTTCAATTATGGTGTCTGGGGAGATGGTTCATGGGGAAAGAAAAGGGCTATGCATGTCTGTAACGACAACAAGGGTCGGAAGTAGGGCTGGGGAGAGTGGAAAATCTCTGGGGCTTCCTGAAGAGCAAACCTTATGAAAAGAAGAGCCAGCTTCACATGGGTGATGGAAGAGGACATCTGACAGCCTCCTCTGACCTCCACTCTTGAGCACACATGGCATTTGCCTCTTCACAGTCTTCCATACACAACCACACACATATATACACTATACATGCACATTAAAATAAACTCCTGTCTAATGAAATTGTTCAGATATATTCTTAAAAGAAACCTCAATCTATAAGACTCATCTCTCCATAGAGTTCATGTCTATTTATGTTTAATACATCTATTTTAGATGATGTTTTTCTCCTCAATAGAAACAGAATTCATTTTGTATATATTTATGTAGTTGCTTAAGATGTCACTTCATCACAAAAAAAGAAAAATGTTTAGTCATAAGTTAACTTTTGGAGGACTTTTTGATACACCTCTGATGTAGAAATACATGTGTATTTAAATAATGTGAAGAAACTGGGCGTTTAGTCATAGATTCCAGGAATGTGCATGAAACCTCCCTCTCAAGTCTCTCTTTAGTCATGAGTCGTAAATCAAGGTAACATAATGAAATTTATGTAGTTGTCAAGACAGCACTTTAAATTTTGTCTATTATCACTGTTCCTAATTTCAGATAATTTATACTTTTCAGTTTCTAAGGGAAACAAATGACAGTGGGTATTTAGTGAATTATAGCTGAAACCATTATACTTTAAATGTACTATAAGGCTATGCATGGTAGAAATGGATGATTCTGTTAATCTATAATAAAAATATTTATTTTTAACAATATATTATTAGAGGGCAAAGAGGATAAATACCACATAATTCATCCTTTAGTTTTTAACTTTTTCCAAATATAAATTTTAATATGGTAATCTGTTTCATAACAAGATATCATGCACCTGATAATACCAACTTTTAAATCAACTGGGAATCCAGCATATTTTATGTTATTAGAACAAATGTTATATTAAAGTTTTCAGTTTTATGTTGCTCTCTTTACTGGATCATCATTAATTCTTCATTTAAACATAGTTATAAAGGACTCAGCAACAAGGCTCTAAGAAACCAATTTTAAACAACAAAAGTAGGTACACATGCCTTACTAAAACCATTACATGTATGAAAATTTGCAATAAGAATTGAAGAATATGCTTACAATTGATGTTGTATAAGATATTTGAAAATGATGAAAATAGATTCTAGACATCAAAGTGTATAGGATTATTTGATGTGATTGCATTAGAATGAAGATTTGCACACTTTATTAGTTCTTTAGCTTTTAACTTGAGATTAATCTCTGAACACTGTCTTGTCCATCACCCATTTATCATTAAAGATTTGATTTTAAGGACAACATACTATCAACATGCATGTATTACTTATTTACATTAGTTATTTATTGTGCTTCCTAGAAATAAATGTGACCACATCCATTAATATGACTGCACACACCATAAATAAAAAGATAAGCATCACTCTTCACAGGCAGACACAAACTTCTACATGTTTGTAAGGAAGCATATGCAAGAGGACACAATTACTATATTATATATAGTATATATAATATAATATATATATTATATATATATATATAATATATATAATATAGTAATTGATACAGTACATGTGCTATTTTACTAATCTAGATATTTTAAATCCTTTCTGTAATGAAGAATAAAACACAGCAATTATCAACAGGCTAGTAGAAGAATATATATACTTTTCAAAGCAGTATTAACTCCCCTGCTTTCTGTCATGGTATGTTCTGGAGGGAAAATGTCTAACTTAATATTCCAGGAACATCATGCTGTCCCACAGTATTGATGGTGTCTTATAAATAAGAACATATTTTGAAGAAGAAAGAAGGTTGCAGGCTTTAGTACTACACATGCTATCCAGATGGTGGATAATAAATCCCATGATAAGCTCTTGAAACCAGTCAAGACCACAGCAACAAGTCTAGATTACAATGCAACAACCACCTTCCCAGTAATCAATGTAGAGTACTTGTAGCTCCTTTTTACTAGTGATATTTGTAGTAAGAAAACATGCTATAATAAAGCTTATGAACAATTTTACATAGCAATTTACATTTGGTTCTTTCCTCATGTGATTAAAATGAAAGATTCTTGAATTTTCTGTTAGTTGGTAGATAGTTTAATGTTCCAAAAGCTGGTGATTGACCACATTTTCAGCCCTGGCAATTGAGAAGTTTACTCTCTCTTACTAAGAGGAAATGCCACTTTGGCCCAATGAAAATTAAGTTTTATATTAATTCTTGGCACATTAATGACTAGCAGACACAAGTAAACTAATTAAGCTATTGTTTTAACAACATGTCTTACAAACATATCTAGTGATTGCTATTCGTATCTATTAATACATGGTGTGATTTTTGATGGAAATAAATGTCACCTTCTATAAGATAACATTTATTTGTATTCTAAATTATGATGTCTAAAAAAGGAGAATTCTTCTGAATATGGACAGTTCTTGATTAACATGCAATCGATTTGTATGGTACGCCTTTCTAAGCATGTTATAAATAATAGGAAACAGAAGTAATGGGCCAGGTGTGGTGGTACACACCTTTAATCCCCACAGGTAGGAAGATCACCATGATTTCCATTCCACCCTAAGACTACATTCTGAACTCCTTCCTGGTCAGCCTGAGCTAGAGTGGGACCTTATTCAAAAAACAAACAAATAAAAAAGCAGAAAAACAGTAAAACCAAATCAACAACAAAACACCCAGAGAAATAAGGGAAATTTACCCCCGAGAGAGGATTTGTGAGACACAAACCTATTACTTCAAGTATGAAAATATGTATCTCTGGTTGTTCTCCATGCCTTTAACAAAAGTGGCAAATGTCCTTTTCCATTTGGCCAGCAGCAACTAAAGAGAAAGGTTTAAGACTAAGACATCAGGTGCTAATAATAAAATTTTAAAGGTGAACATCACAAATTGAATGTTAGGTAAAGACTACTTTTTATTTTATGCAAACTTATTACATACTACCTACTGGGGTACAGATACTAAACAAGAAATTAGACAAATTTATCCTGTTGCTCTCTGAGTATCTCAGGAAACAGACGTTCACCATTGAAATAATTAAAAGTGGGGTGGATTTTTGTTTTGTCTCTTTGTATGTATATGGATTCCTTTTCAGCAAGGCAGGCCCAGCTGTTAAAAGTTCAACCTACCAACATTAGAAAACAGTCCTTGTAGAGACCACCTAGTCATTGTTGGCAAGTTGATTGTGTCAGAACCTTTCCAACCTAGGAACGACAGTGATTTAGCTCAACTGCAATCAATACCCACACTGCTCATATGGATTTATTATTCTTGCTGGCACTGCTATCTGGAAGCATGTAGTGTGTGAGATCCATCAATATGAATTACTGCTTAATATCACTTCAAAACAAGTGACTCATTCAGCATGAAAATAATTGTGATATTTAACCACGGGTAAATGATATAGGACATCTGCTTGTTTATTTATGTACAGTAAGACAGTGTAAATGATTTATAAAAGTCCTGATATTCTGATGGTAGACACAATTATTTTTTGAAGATGTCTGAGTTGCAATCATGGTACGATGTTGTTTTCTCTTGTTTTCCTCCCCTCACAGCACCAGGGAGTGTTTTCTGACTTACATTATCAAAGTATAGTGTTATCTTCTCTTTAGGGGAAATACAATGTCAGAATTGAGGGATAGGAGTGAGTTGACCCTTCTTATAATCACTGCCATAATGTATTCAGAATTGTTGTGCCTCTGCTGGCTGCAGTTTTAGTTCCTCTGTTTCTATCTCAGCTAGTTTTCCAAATGGAAGACTTGTCTCAGTTTACTTAGTAGCTCTCTTCCATTTTATGTTCTTTTTGATTTTGAATTTCTTCTTTTTTCTTGTTTGTTTGGTTAACATTTCTCTCGCTTTTCTTCTAGAACTTATTATACCTTATGCCTTTTTTTCCCTCACTTCTTGACCTGGCCATTTTCTTAATGATATTTTCTGATGTTTTACATCTCATATGGAAATGTTAGGTTAAGAATGCTGTTGTGGGGCTTGTTCTTGGGGGAGGGATGTCAGTAAATGTCTATTCACCTCATATAGTGCAATATATGTATTTATATTTCATGCAGGAGTAACTCATTCAACAAAGAATGATTGTGACATTTAACCATGGGTATATGATATGAAGACAAAAGTGGGTTGTAAGGCTATAGACACTGATCTAATCTACTAGGTGACATTTATTTGCATTCTAAATGATGTTGTCTAAAGAAGTGACTCCCTTGTGTTCTCTATGATCATTTAGTTTACTAGAAAAGGTTCTATCCAACTCTCAGGAAATGGTATATTTATCCAGTTCCTGCATGACTGATTCATCTGACCTGTATTGTATTATTTTCTGGCTTGTTGTAGAATCCAGGATGGGCAGGGTAAAATCTCATGTGCTCTCATTGTATTACCCAGGGTGTGAAACCTAAGCTCGGTCAACTGGTATGAAACTGCTTATAAGTAAATAACAACTCTCCAGATATTAAATGCATATCTACCTATCTGGACATAAAAATATATGATATAAACATAGATAATAAATATGGAGAGAAGAACCTTATATAAGATGTGTCATATAATAAGCCAATGTAAAATATAATATCTATTATATTTAAATATAATCGTGTTATTACATACAAAGTATTATAAATGAACAAATATATACAAAATATCTATAGATACAATAGAGAAAACATTTGAAAACAGTTACATTACAGATAATATTTTTAAATAAACAGATTAAAAATTAATTGAATTTGTGCTTAAATATTGATATAAAATATCATTTCTTTAAAAATATCACATAAAATTAATATAAGTGTATAGATGTACATACATATATTAAAATAACTCCCTGTGGATATTTACATTTTAGATATCATAATTTTAGTATTTAATATTTTTCATTAGTGTGTATCATACTTCAGATATGATGTTACTAACATAAGACAGTATATTTTCTTTTTAATATTCCATATATATTATATATATACATACATATATATGTGTATATATATATATATATATATATATATATATATATATATACAGACATATGTAAGTGTATATGTGTATAATGGCAGTATATCAATATATATTCCTGTCTTCTGGTTGATATTGTCATATGTTGAGTTGTAACTATCCTATACTAGCATTTATTCAACCATATCCCAAGTTTATTAAATCTCATCAGCCATAGATAAACTGACATGAAAACTGCCTATTGCTTTCTAATATCAATTGATAAAATTTAATTTCTTAAAATTTTTATATTCAGTTTTAAGTACTATGATTCTCGGTCATTCAATATAGTGTCTGTCTGGATTTAAATGCATTCAATTGTTTTTGAATATAGTATTTTTAATTTAAAAATCTTCAAATATCCCAATATCCAAAGTCTTTAAGATTTTCTTCCACTATACTTTTATTCATGGCAGCTTCTCTGCTTCTGTGCTTAATAACTTTTTACTGTGAGTTGTTAAATTTAATTGGAATTTTATTTGTGATGTTAATTTGAATCTGACACAGTGTAGGGGCCTCATTAAAGAATCTATCATTATATAAAATGATTAACCTTATGCCTCGCTCAAGAATCAATTTCCACTCATTTTCATTTGTTTGATGATTTTGGATTACTGCAAATCTTTGTGAACACTACTTTAGCCTCATAGTTCTTCAGAGGTGACATTTTGCTATCTCATACCCTCCCCTTTTTAGGATCAATTCTAAGGGCATAGCTCTTAATTTACTAAGGATATAGAAACTATTTTATGCCTTATTATTTTGTTTACTCTTAATCTGTGATGAATTTTTCAGTTAAATTCTTTTCTTAAGCACATACAGAGGTGAAACTGATATTTTATTTTCTTAATCCTAATGTCCAGGAAGCTTATTAAAAATGCTTACATATAAAAAATTGCCCAGTGGACTAAATAAAAACTCCTCTATAGTGTTCTATTTATTTTCTTAATTCCTAATCTGTTTTAAATTGACACAGAGGATTCCAGAAATTTTATTGAAATTACTGATAGCATGTTATGCAATTCTTTCCAAGATAGCTGTTGTTTTATTTCAAAGAATTGGATTGGCTAGTTCTCCAATTAATTACTCCTTCATTTAGGCTGTGATTTCTACTTTGCTGACAGGTGGTGGAGTTGAATGTGGTAGTCCAATCTTGTGCACTGTCTGCCCTGATTGTCAGTTTTAAATCTTACAGCAAACTGAAAACAACATTTTTTGCTATTTTTATTCTTTTTACTAATTTTCATTAGTGCAAAAAAGTCAGTTTCATTATGACATTTTCATACATGATCGTTGTATCTGGTTCTTATTTCTCCTCAATTTTCCACACGCCTCTCCCCGACTTCCTGCCATTTCTCCATATTTTGTTTGATAAGTGATTCAAAACCTTTAAAATCCGCAAATTAAGTACATTTCTTCTCTGTATTTTACATTGATGAAACTGTTAAACCTTAAGGAATCCATGATATTAATTTTACTTAACAACTAAGTCATGAAGTAAAAGCCTGCAGATTTAGGTTGATTTATTCTTCACTGTTATGACTTTCATGCCCCTGAATGTTTGTATTTAATAACTTCATTAATTCCCATATCAAGAGTGCATTGTGATTGTTATGATTTTTGGCAACTTGACTAAATTAGCAGTGGAGTGAAAGATGTGCTTCTTGGGCAGGTCTGTTGAAGGCATTTCCAGGCAAGATTAACTGAGCTGGAAAGTCCTTTCTCCAGCGTGGGTGACCCTTCCACAGCCAGCTGTATATACAGAAGCTCTGGGAGAATGCCCAAACTTTTCCTCTCTTGTCCTGTGTGATAGAATTCCATTGTATCCACATTAAGAACTTTCATGCAATAAATTTGCTTTATGCAAATGAAGGACAGGTAAGTTATCTGGATTTGTAATGATCTCAGACTTTATATTGTCAGAATTTAAACAACATGTAGTATTTGAAGAATATATCACTGTCCAAGTAAATTGCCTTCAAAATTTAAAAGTTTTTGTTGCATTAATTGTAATATTTTATATTGCTCATTAACATGATGTCAAATAAAAACACTTAATTATAACTGTTATATTTAACATGATATAGAAAGGTTAAAGCATGTTTATTAATGGAGTTATATAATACATTTATGTTTATTTTCTTTTTTTGGTTTTTCAAGATAGGATCTCACTCTAGCTCATGTTGACCAGGAATAAAGTATGTAGTCTCAGCATGGCCTTGAAGTCTCAGTGATCCTAATACCTCTGCCTCCCAAGTGCTGGGTTTAACCCTGAGCCACTACACTTTTTGCTTTTGTTTATTTTCTACAAAAGAAGTTATGCTTTTGGAAATTCACATAACTATCAGAATGCTGATATCAGACATGTGGTACATATATGCAAATTTTGTTTACCATTCTAAATGTTTCATAAATTTGCTACTATTTAAATAATTAGGAAAATAAACACTCATGCTAATTATTACAATACTCATTTGTGTTGTAATATGGAGTAACTGATCATTAAATGATGTAATATTGTGGATAATACCCTCTGCAAATAAGGAGAAACTCCCGTTCATGTTACGTTGGATTCTGGAATGGATTTAAACTTTGAGAGAAACTTAACTGACACACAAGTCCATGGATAAATTTTACAGTCTCCATTCTCCAGCAAATGTGGAACTCACACTCAGGCCTCCTGCTCTGTCCTGTCTTAGGTCTGGATGACGATTCCATTTGACTTAGAAGAAGATTGCTTGAGTGTGTCTGGCAGTATATGAGTTACTGGACACTTGGCCACAAAAAACACAGAAACAATCAACTTTGGAAAACTGAGATTTTGTCTTCCTTCTTTGACTTCCTATAGTATAAAAGTATTATTTAGATGTTCACATACTACATAAAAGGAAACAGCATATATGACAAATATTCATAAAATGTAATGAAAATATTTAATTAGTTTAAAATGTTTCTTGTTATGTAAGGTTGTATGTTATGTGAAAAGTTGGATACTATGTATTATTTTACTGTGTTTATGAGATTTGACAATTTTAATTAACAATATATTTTACATCATAGAATCAATATTTCTTTCACTTGTCAACATAGACAATAGAACAGTTCTATTTAGGTACTTTTTAACTCACTAGATTTTCACTAGATATTCAGACTCAGAATTAATTTGCAACCTATCATGCTCAAAGTGCTTTAAATTAGGCAACAAGTATTGATCACTGAAGCTTAAATAGAAATTAGTATTTCAACTACGTAGAAAACACAGCAATAAACTTAAACTATGAAAAAAGAACCCAATCGACAGAATGTAAACTAAAACAGGATGAATAATTATATTTACAAGGAAAATAATTATATAGGATTCTAATATTGGCAAATGCATAAAAATAGTCAAAGACATTTTAACTCACTAAACAAAACTGAAAAGAAGAATATGATAAACTTCTCTAAAAGGTAAGCATTAAAATGGTGATTTCATGAGGATTTTCTGATGGAGTTTATGTGAATCAAAATCAACAATAGTACTATAACAGGCAAACTGGATAGATTTTTCTAAGTTTACTTGTAATTACATATAATTGATTACTGTATCCATTAATAGTATTCTATGTAAGTCACATTTCCAAATGGTTGTAAACCAGCAAAGATGCTAAGAAAAATGAGTTGTTTGCCTTGCTTCTTTAAGGGGTGAATGCCAAAATCAAGCAAATGATGGATAATAAATGATTAAGCTACAAGAGAAGCTGTGAGAGATTGGGTAATGATAGATGTTTTATTTCCTGCAGGATGCATTCATTGCCAGTGATACATGTTCTGAGGTTTTGATTTGTAAACCCTAAAATAAAGTGGATATGTTGGAGAAAGTCCTATGGTAACTCTCCCTTTCAAGGGAAAAAAAGAAGAATATGAGAATGAGCACCCTAAGGCCTAGTACTGCTGCAAATGAACTCCATATGCATCCACTGCTTTGTGCATCTGGTTTTATATGGGCACTGGGGAATCAAATTCACGTTGTCAGGCTTTGCAAGTAATTGCTTTTATTCATTGAGCCATCTCCCAAATCCTGTCTTTTTTTTTCTAACAAGATTATGGTATGAATTCCATACTAACAAAACTCACTAATCACTCCAGGCTTTCTTTGAACTCACTACGGTCTTCCTGTCTCAGTCTCCAGAGTGATGAGATTTTCAGTGTGTATCAAAATATCTGTCTTTTTAAAAAATAATTTTGTGTCTTAGTATAATTTAAAAGTACAGTCTATCACACATGAGTGAATAACAAAATATTATTTTATATTTTTGAGTTAAAGCTAGTATTCAGAAACTTTAAAATTGCTGTTACACACATGTTCTAAAGAAGAAAGGTAAATATCCTAAAATGTTTAAAGTTTTCCATCTTCTACTCACTATAAGATTTGAGATTTCATAGTCATCTAGTCATTGCTGAGAATGAGCATCTAGATCTAATCATAAATAGCTTCAATAATTTGCATTATTCATCTGGTCAGTTATGCTTTGCTCTCTGTTGCAGTCAGCTTTCTAGTTGCTGTGCAGAAAGAACCCAAACAAAAGTGGCTTGGGGAGGAATGGGTTTATTAGGCTTAAAGACTCAAGGGGAGACTCCATCCTGGCAGGGAAGATGATGGCATGAGCAGAGGGGTGGAAATCATCTCCACCACAGCACTGCAAACAGTGGCAGGAAGGTGTGTCAAACACTGGCAAGGGGAAGCTGGTTTAATACCATAAGCCCGCCCCTGACAACACAGCTCTAGTGAGGTTCTAATTCCCAAACTGCCATCAGCTGAGATCAACCACTGAGAACACATTCATTTGTTTGTGTGGGACACATTGATCAAACCATGACACTCTTGCTTCCCGAAAATGGAAAAGATCAAATACAAGAGGAGTCTATCCGTTTGTTTCCTTCATTGACATCCATCTTTTTTTTTAATAAATTTTTTATTGTCCATAATGAGTTACAGCATTTAGTGGGCAAACAATGAGTTGTTATCCCCAATTCCCTACTGCCCTCCCCTCCCCTCTCAACTGGATAACCTCCTCCAGGGGACCATGGATAGGCTAGTAATCAGCCAGGTACTCCTGTCAGTACCTCTGGGTAGTCTCCCCCACCACGGCTCTCACAATCTTTCCGCCCCCTCTTCCATCTTTTTATAATTGTTCTATGAATTCTTGAAAATTCTTCATGACAACACTAGCTACTGTGACAGCTACAGACAAATATTAAAATTTTCATTTACTTATGTTTAATTCTCTGGAAGTTTAAAAAGAACTCATATAAATCCTGAGTCGTAGCTTTCAAATTCCAAATTTTTCATGGACACACAAATTGCTCAGCACACCTTTGCACTTCCCTGTGCCCAACCCTCTTTTGATGTTTGATGAACTGTGTCCTTCTGGTTTACAGAAGAGGCTAAGACACAACTCCCCATGACCAGCACATAAATAGCAGTTAACACTAGTAGGTGTGTCTTTTGAAGACTTTTTTTTGCATATTTTTTCCAAGTCATCTAATTAGTTGATGACAAAATTTGAGCATTCCAACTCCATCAAATATATTTTTGTCTGTATCACCCATGTTTGGAGTTTCCAAGGCCCTGATTCTGCAGTCAGTCTATGACGGCTCTTATTCAAGAAGCAATATGTCCTCTATATTATCTGTGGCCTTTGAAATTGGGAGCTTCTTTTGAATGTTTGGGTGAAATTGTGTTCTTTCAAGTATGATTTAAATTTGCTTCTGCCAGAAGATCTGGAAGTATTATCAGCCTAAAAATTATTTCAGTTCAAAATTTTATCCTGATATTTTCTTTTAATCATATTTATAGTGTCAATTTTTGAATGGTTTGTGCTTACATATTGTCAGTGAAATATTTTATTCTCCACTGAGTACCCCTACTAAGATGAATGTTTACTCATTACTTCATCCTATGAGGATTCATAGGAAGGAACGCTTATTACAATCAGCCTTTTATGGGTTTGGGTTTTACTATGTATAAAAATAAAAGAGGAGGCTCAAAATCAGTACATAATAGTAAATCATAAAAACAAAACAGGTTAAACTTTCTTAGCAATTTAACATATTTAAAACAAATTGTTTATCACAAAAATTTTAAAGTACAAAATGTTTATTAAGCAGTTATAGGTGCATCTGAGCAAAATTTAAAGTTGTATTAATTGTGCTTGCATAATGGCTCACAGGTTAAAGACAATTGCTCATAAAGGCTGCCAGCCTGGGATTGCTTTTCTCAGTACCCAAATAAAGCCAGATGCACAAAGTGGCACATGCATTTAGAGTTTGTTGTAGTGAAAATAGGTCCTAGCATATCTAGGCACACTTTATCTTTTTATCTCAAAATAAAATAAAGTGTTCCAAAAGTCACAAGTCACATTAATCAAAGAACTTGGATCATGTGCCCCTCTTAAGCTAACAGGGCATATACTATAATAAATATTTTGTTCAGTATCATTTTTCTATCTTATTTCCTTTCTCTGAATATAGAAAACTTTTTGAGCTCACTAAGTGCTATTTTTTTTTGAGGCAGAGTCTCACTTTGACACAGAAGGACTATATTTTTTTGCTAGCTTTCATATCCATAGCTTCATTATTGAGCATGTCACATTTCTTTTAAATTAGATCACAAGTCTTTTTCTTTATTCAAATATGAGCTCTGTTATGATACTAACAGAGCCCTAATATTTATTTACTACTAGTATTCGATACAGTAACACAAGATATGTTTAAACATTTTATTGAAATAATAGTATTATTAAAAAAGAAAGAAAATGCAAAACAGAAAAGGTTTATTTCATTTAAATCTTATTTTCTTTCCAGTAGTTGAGAGCCAGGCAGCTCTATCTTCTGCTTCCAATTTCATCAGGGGAAGAATCAGATAGTAGTATTTACCAGATATTTCTAAGAATCTTGGAATCAGATCAGCATTTCTCAGGAAACAGTCCCTTCTCCCTTCTTGATTCAGTGGCCTGTAAGCTGTCATGTGTACTTCTTCATCACTATGTCCAGGGAGGAAGATGGTTAATTCTCAGACTATCAGAACAATCTCTAGAAACTCTATCAAACTTACCAACAAAAAGACCCATACTATAACCTCTGCACTTTTGAATTACCTTCCTTTTTTTGTTAGGAAGTCTGTGACAAAGATTAATAAAACAGTTAGCAATATTCTTTGCAGGGTAGAAATACAGTCTTCTCATTTCTTTGAACAACCAGATTGGTTAGGACAGATAAAGAACAATCACATCCCCGTGATCAGATTCACCCCCACCCACCATGTCACATGTATAATTAGACACTGCCCATGTATACAATGCTACGAATGTCTCAAAACCCACACAATAAAAGCTGCTTCAAGAAAAATAAATGTATCTATATAGAAATGTGGAATATAGTTGAAGAAGTAATTGATTTCCTAAACTAAGCTCATTTAGTGATCTCATTATAAAGGTCGGTATATTTATAAAGAGAGCAAGTTTTTGATAGTACTGAAACTGCACCTAGTCATAAGTCCTTAAAAGGAGAGGACTCCATGCAAATGTAGCAAGACTTTTCTTAATGTAAAAAACCAACAGTTTATTTCCATATTAAAAAAAATGTGTAGGGTGCATGCCTTTGGTTGATAGACAGCACAGTGTCTTTATGTTACTTTTATTTACTTAAAAATAAAATGATATAACCAATTATCTTTGTGGAAAGTTAAGATTTGAGTGTCATGGAGGTCAGATCTTAGAAAGAAGAATGCAAATTCTTTAAGTAAAAGTGAGAAATTAAGCTGAATTAAAATTTTGATAGGTGTTATGGTTTGAATATCAAATTCCCCACCACAGGTTCATGTGTGAAACACATGTCTGGACTTTGGGGCCATTGTGGATTCCTAAAAACTCTGAGAAGTGTCAGCTATCTGCAAGGAATATGTCACTGGGGATTAATTTGTGAGATTATCCCTGGTCACCAGTCAATTCCTCACTCTGCTTCCTGGAAGCATAAGATGAATGATCTCTTTTGTCTGCCCACAGGTCCAGAGGTAAAGGATCGGCAGATTGTGGATTGAAGTGTCTGAAATAATAAAAGTATATCTTGACATGGCATGGTGGCACACACCTTTAGTCCCAGCCCTGAGGAGGAGGCAGAGGTCAGAGGATTACCATGAGCTCCAGGCCACCCTGAAACTACAGAGTGAATTTCAGGTCAGCTCTGGGCTAGAGAGAGGCCCTACCTTAAAAAAAAAAGGATATCTTTCTTCCAATAGTTTTTGTTGTTGCTGCTGTTGTTATTGTTGTCAGTGTTGGGAAAAGTAATAAATACAGAAAATAGCCACTATACATGCAGTTAATAAGAGTGATGGTTAAGTTCATTGTCAATTTGACCTGTTTAATAATCTACAGAAATCTTGGGTGGGTCTCTGAGTTTATTTGCAGAAAGATTGAAAAAAATCCTTCTGGGATTTTGGAGAAGGGAGGAGATCCCTTCTCCAGAGTGAGCCCTTCCCCCCAGTGGGTGGACCTTCCAGAAGGGGACTAAATATAAGGAAGCTTGAGGGGAAGGGAAGCTCTTCTCCCACCCCCTTGCTGGCATTGGTTTGTGACTCCCACTGGCATCCTGCTCTCCTATCTTTTCTGGACATCAGAACCCTGTTTCCATGGCATCACATTGTGGACTGAAGAGCAGCAGCTCCCCAAGGAGCCATCAGGCATTCTGGGCTGAATTGGGACTGCTGAGGCCTCCTGCCACAAGGACTGAACAGCTACTGATTTCGTCACCTGTGGGCCTGCATATTGCTATTGTTGGACTGTCCTAAATTACCCCAAGAAATTCCCCTTTTACTAAAATCCAGTATATCAACCCTGTTTCCTCTAGAGAACCCTAATACAGTAAGTGACAATGGTATTCTTAAACTTTGATTCTAGTTTGTGGGAAGAAGTAAGAAGACTTTGTGAAAGCAGTTTAGTAAAAAGTTAAGGGATGATATAATAAAATGTAATGAACAATTCTCTTGGAAGCTCAGAAAGACCAGAAACCAAATTGATTCTGGATGAAATTAATGAGATAATTATGACTTAGGAATTAGACTGGAGCCATGAATGCTTCAGCAAGGATGTGTGTGTGTGTGTGTGTGTGTGTGTGTGTGTGTGTGTGTGTGTGTGTGTGTGTTTGTGTGTGTATCATAGAATTTTTCTATGCTTTGTTTGCAGCCTATGTTTAGGTTTGATGAAAGAAACTCTAGATAGCTCCTAGATAGTATTGATGTTTGTGTATGGTTCTTACTGTGAGGATTTATTCAGATTTATAGAGACTTTGGCGAAACAGCAGAACAGAAAGATGCTGACAAAATTTGTATTTTGGCCAGAAAAGTGGTAGTTTTAAATTTAGAGATATGGGAGAACTTATTATTAAATATTTTTTTTGAAAAAATTAGAAAGTACTTTGCACTAGGGGAAGATGAGAAATTCCTTGAAAGCATGTGTATTGCAAGGAGCTCTCTTGACCTTCTCATTTCTTCAAAATAATTTTTATTTAATTATTTATTAATAATTGGGGGGAGAGAGAGAAAGAGAGAGAGAGGATATGGGTGACCCAGGGCTTTGAGCCAGTGAAAATGAACTGTAGATGCCTATGCCACTTTGTGTATCTGGCTTTATGTGGGTATTCGGGAATTGGACCAGGGCCAATAAGCTTTGAAAGCAAAATGTCTTAACTGCTGACCCATCTCTCCAGCCTTATTTTCTTCTCTTGTTCTAATAAATTCTCCCTAAACCTTACCCTCTAGTCTGTAAATTTTGAAAATAATTCTGATCTTGATTGTATTATATTATATGTCTACATATACATCATGTACATGTGCAATTATAATTCTACTTTTAAAAAAGAGAGCTTATTCAAAATGGTTTTACTTTGCTGGGGATAAAAAGTCAAATAACAGTCAGAATCTATTTTTCCCAAGATCATAAAAATGAATTGAGTACAGTATGAGAACCATTATCTTAGCATATATAAGTCATAAAGATGACATAAAATTCTGCCATTTCTCTGAATTGTGGCATGATTTAGCTTTAACATCTCCCATGATTTTTATGGTAGTATTTTTGGAATCTTTTAATATAGCATATCTGATAATGACCAGGTATGAGAACTCTACACAATGGAAAATAAGAAATACAACCGGATGGGATGGAACCATTATTCAGTGGCCTTAGTGAGATACTCTACTTAGGAAGGAAAGAAGCCTGGTTTATGAATCTGCTTATGTTGGAGTCTCCATTTGCCTGAGATGAAAGGGACCATGGGACAAAATAAGATGATACTGTGGCTTCCTTGAACTAAGCAGAGGTAAACAGTGTTGTATAGATCAATGATTCCACTGTTTGATTATGTAAATAAAAAGCTGAGAGTATGTTTGGTAAAGGCCTGGAGATTGTAGCCATTTATTCTCATGGCTACACAGGCTTTTCTTTGGGGATCAGATAAAATCTTGACAAAAAAAATCAGAGTTATTTATTTATTTATCCATTCAATTTTTTTCACTTCTGGGGGGAGGAAAGGTTTCAAGGTAGGATCTCACTCTAGCTTAGGCTGACCTGGAATTCACTATGTCAGGGTGGCCTAGAACTCTTGTTGATCCTCTCCCTAGTGCTAGGTTAAAAGGCATATGCCACCTTGCCAGGCCGGAGTTTTATTCTGGCTGTTCATATTCATGTCATATTTTATTTAGTTTTGTAGTTTCTGGTTTTCTTTCGGTTTAAATTATAAAACATCCTTGTTTTCCAAATAGTTCTTAATGACAGATCATTGGTGGCTCAGTTTTCTGGTCCCAAGTTATCTATTGTCTATCTTCACTGGTCTCCAGGAAACGCCTTCTCCTGGGCTGTCTTGTGGCTCACTTCTTGTGGTACCCTGCTAATGGGGCATGGAGGAAGTAGGGTTTTGCTGAGTCTGGCAGGCTTTTGGGACTCTCTCCTTCTGATAAGGAAGTTGAGGCAAAGTCCGAGGGCCCCTGTAAATTTTAGCAATCCTGAAAGCTCCAGCCCCCAGGCAGGCCACAGCTGTCCGATAAGATAAACAAGCAGTTCAAAGCCTAACTTAATCCAGCTGCAAATAAACAAACCTAAACAACAAGGTTACATTTCCTCTGCTGACATCACCATTCTATCCATGTCTGTATCCATGTATAGAGTCACGTAGCCCCCTCAATTTATCTATGTAAAATAGGTGTCCAAAGAATACTGGCCCCTATCAATCAAACTCATGAGATGCTCACAGATCTTGCTTCCTATGCTTCTACCTCTGACTTTTATCTATATAAGCAACTGCTAACTATACAAGAAAATGAGAACTGCCCACTGCCACGTTCTCCTGAGAGTCTCATCTCTCATTCGGCTCACTTTGTTATCCATAGCCCCCATGGATGAACAGGGAGTTGATGCATGCTTCAACTCCCTAACTAACCCACGGACCCAGAACTTCTGGCTTTGAACTTACTTTGCTGCTGAGAGTTAAACCATGTCTCTTGACCCCCATACTTTAAAAACCTTTGATTCCCAATGCTTGAAAGAATCATAGGATATGTTAAACTATCTCAATTCTGCAGCCCTAAGATGTCCTCTTTCCCAGGGCGTTCTGTTCCAACTAATAAATTGTCTCCCAACCTTTCCTCCTAAATGTGAATGCTCATGGGCATTTTTTATAAATTGCTAGCATTGATCTTAGAGCTGGGCCAGCAGTGTGTCATGGAGCTGCTTCCACAGTGACCCCATCCTCTTCCACCACATCTGCTTTCTAGCATTATTTATTCAATATGGCCTAGAGAATCCCCTATGCTGGTCGTCCCCATCTGCTATAATAGACCAAAAATGAAGACCAATCCTTTCCATTTCATCTAGCAGGGTCAGTGTTTTCCCATGTGTTATAGTCAGGCACATGCTGCTGGGATGAATCTCCATGCCAGGCACATTTTGGGGAGTACAGTATTTATTGAAATAAGAGATCCAGGGGAAGTTTCAGAATTGTGAAAGAGGCTGCACCCTTTCACAGATCCAAGCACAGAGAGAGAGAGAGAGAGAGAGAGAGAGAGAGAGAGAGAGAGAGAGAGAGAGAGAGAGAGAGAGAGAGAGAGAGAGAGACCCAGCAGCAGCACCTCCAAACAAGCAAGCACCAACTACCAAACAACAGGACTGCCAGACTTCAGCTCTGACTGCTCTTTGTATATCTATAGATGGAATTTCACATCCATCCCAGAGTCACCTTTGGGCTGGAACCTAGAATCCAGCCTAGGTGACACCTCCTCCAGCTAGGCAGCTGGAGAAAAACTTTTACACTTTTGAATCTTCTGGGGGATATCCATTCAAATTACCACAACTTTTTTCTGTCAATGTAAAAACATATTTCAAATTCATTATAAGGCAACTATGAGGGACTATGGATTAGCTATGTGAAGTTTAATAGCCACAGAATAAAAGATAGCCACAAAACCAAATACATGGATAAGGAGAGCAGGTAGACAATTAACAGTAAATTGGGAAAACCTCTATTATAGATTTCAGTGCCATCTGAACACATCCTTTGCTTTAGATATGGTGGGAAGTAGTGATCAGCTAAGAACAAATGAGAGCAATTGTACTTGATTGGTAAAGAGATTTTAGTTTGGTTATAGAAATGGACGATCAATGGATAATAAAGTGAGGAAACAGCCCAAGATAATTTTGACCATCAATATGCAACAGATCAAGTCTACTGAATCAAGAAGTTCTAATCACTTAATCAATCTATAGAATCTCCAACAGAGAAAGCTCTGGATCTTTCATGAACCTTCAGTTCAAATTTCACGAGACAATAATAGTAGCTAGGTCCTTGCTTGGGTTTTACACTCATGCATCAGTGAACCCATTTTGGAAATCATTCTATTTCAACATTTTATCTAATTTTGTGTTAGCTCCTTGTGCTCTCTGAATTCTGACACTTTCTTGACTAATGGAGACTAAAGTTGTACAATCTACATACAAATCTATTTCTTTCCTTGGTCCAGAAAGTCCATGATATATTTTTGCTTTGTGACTTGACTCAAATTATTGGTCTGGCAGCCAGGTAAATGGAAGGCAAGGGAGGATTTTGAGGAGGTCATATATTAATATTCAAAACAGAAGCCTTGTTAAATCAGGGTCACAGGGGTATTTCTGCATGTCCAGAGAGCAGAAGGAAATCGTGAGCTCCATCCTAAATCTCAAGGTCCCAGTCTTTCCTAGCCAGGGCTCAGACCTACTAAATATTCAACCTTCAATCACACTTTCTTACTCATATAATTAATTCCTAGGTTTTAAACTTAGTTTATTTGCATTGCCCTCTGGCTCATGGAAATGAAAATTTCATTAAATATGTTAAAGAAAACGCTCTCAGTCTCTCCTATTTTGGTTTTATTTTGGTGATTAATCATTCTCAGCCATTTAATAATTTCATACTGCATCAATGGCACTCAACAGTGCTCAGAAACATTGTCAACAGTGCTGGGCAATACCTAAAAGCAATGTACCAGTACTCAGGAGTACTCAGTAAAAGCACCCCATTCCTCTTTCCTTATTCTAAATATGCTTTTTCTTCACCTTGCACATAGTTTGGAAATTTCACCTCTAGTGGTTTGCACCTCTGGTATCACCTGGAAGGCTGACCTGCATTTCCTACAACTCTTTTTTCCTGCAAGTATCTTGTCATAAGGGACCTAAAGAAACAATTTAATGTGATATCTGAAGACTAGGAATGAAAATGAGAAACTGGAGAAAGCTCTTTATAGGCAGCTCAAGGGGGACAGAGCCCGAAACAGAGCAGGAAGAAGCCACCCAGCCTGCCTTGGCAGGACTAGAAGTCACTTCTGAAAGAAATGCCTCTCCCCACAGCACATTCTTTCTTCTTCCTCAGCTCAGCACACTTGGGTGGGCTAGCCCCTACTGACTTCAACCGACCAATCAGGACTCTCCTTTACCCAGACAAGTCTAGTATTAAGGCTCAAGTTTAACAGAGATATTATATATTTATTTTCATTTGTCAAATAATATAATGTAAATCAGGCACCAGTGTTTACTCTGATATAGGCATTTCTCACACGTGTAGGGAACACACATTCGAAAAAGTCTTAAAATTTTTGAAGTATGTTTTGTGACTTAAAAATTTACATATACAGGGCTGGAGAGATGGCTCAGCGGTTAAGGCACTTGCCTCCAGTGCCTAAGGTCCCTGGTTCAATACCCCAGTACCCATATAAACCTGACCCACAAGTCTCTCTCTCTCTCTCTCTCTCTCTCTCTCTCTCTCTCTCTCTCTCTCTCTCTCTCTCTCTCTATCTATCTATCTTTCTGCTTGAATATGAATAAATTATATATATATATAAAGTTATACACTTCCATTCCCTCATCCCTTGCCACTATGGAGAACCTCTGATTCATACCAGCATCACGGATAAGCTTCCCATTTAAAATTACCTATTTGGAACTGAGCATAGTTGCTCATACCTTTAATTCCAGCACTCTGTGGAGGCAGAGATAGGAGGATCACTGTGACTTCAATAAATAATATATCCACGTTTGGTCAGACATTTGAATCATGAAGAAGATTAGTCTGGTTATTTTTAATAAAACTGACAAATTGGTGTAACTGTGAAATGGCAATATTTGATATGTTGATAATATTTCCATTCATTAATGGGTAACATCTATATATAGTCCTACAATGTGATCTATTAGTACTTTAAGATTCAATATTTCAGTTATGAATAGCAGTTATAAAAAGTTATTTACATTATTATTGTTTGCAATGAAACCATGTAAAAATAATCTAAGGCATACTTTTATCTCATTTGTTATAATCCAGCAACCTATCAGGCCAACCTGATATATAATAAAATTCAAGCAGATATTCTTATGCATGCAAGTATAGAAAAATAGGTTTATTTGTCATCTAATTTTAGGTTTGAGAACTAACTTACCATAATTTTTATTTCAATACTTATCTAAGTTACAGATACTGTTCATGACACTTATTGTCACAGGTCAGGTTTCTCTGGAAAACAGATTCTGAGACCAGTCACAGCAAAAATTTTACTGAAAAGTTTGAAGGACTGAGAAAATTGGTGATTATTTTCTTGTGTGTCTCTCTCTATAATAGTTAATAGTGAGAACAATGAATACTGCTTGGATGTGTATAAATAGGGTGGGCATAATCCAATCTGAACAAAAAGACGAGAACCGATGATTTTTCTTATCTACGTTTGAATTGTCAGGCATATTTTTTTTTGGTCAGGCATATTTTGTACTTACATTCCCCTTACTAGGACAAACACCTGACCAGAAGCAACTTAGAGGAAAGGGTTGATTTCAGGCTTACAAAATTTAGGGGACACTTCATCATGGTAGAAGAACCTGGCTTACTTCATTTATTTACAGCAGAGAGACATTATCAAATAAATAGCCAGAACTGAAACTGACTTTATAAATACCCAGCAGAGTTGGACTCAAGAGCTGTCCCCAGTGACACACCTCCTCCTGCAGGCTTCCATCTCCTGAGAAATACATAGGAAGCTTATTAAAAAATGCCTTAGTCTATAAGGGACATACATGGGCATTCAACCTACCACAGGCACATACACACACAAATATATATATTTTTGTATGTGTACTCTAACTTTTATTATATTTAAAATTGCTCCCTTAGATATACTTGTCATAGAATATTCTTTTAAAATGTCAAAACTAAACAAATGCATACATACACTGATTATAATAATAATCGTGTGAACTCAATATACAATGAGTAATGTCATTGTAAAAAAGTAATCTTTATTATCATTTTTAGAGTAAACTCTCGTTCTTTCACATAAAAGCAATATTTGAATAGTTAAGCACATTCAGTTTTCTGTGAGGGATATATTTGTAACAAATGATGACTAAAGTGTTGAAAAACTGTAAGACATCATATGTTTTGAAAGTAATTTATCTAAATAGAATGTAAAATTATGCTATTAAATGATGGTATGTTAAGTATTCCAACAGAAGACAAACACCATAGGAATAACATTGTGCTGTTATTCAAGATCATATTCTTTAAGTAAAAATCAGTTGTAGGTTTAATGTTGAATACTTGAATATTAGAAAAAAACATAAAGATTAAATAATGAGGAATTTTTATTCAGATTTCCCAAGTTAATAGTCACATACTTTCTGATACAAATAGCATCATGTTATTTAACCAAGCTTTCAATTTAATATTTGAAGTCATTGACATTTACGTATTTTTAAATTTGTTCTAAATATAGTTTACTCAGGAGAGGGCTACCTGTACAAAATCAGCTTGGGTCAAAACTGACATAACATTTTGTCTTAGAGGTGTTAGGCAACACTGCCCCCTTGAGGTTTTCTGAATATTCCCAGTAGAGAAGGTTCCTGATGGTAAGAAAGGCTCCAAGAATTGAAGTTCTAAGAAACATTAAGGAACAGTTCAAATGGATTTGTAGCTGTTTCACATCAAGTGACACATATAAGTATCAAGAATCTAAAATAAAAATTACATGGAAGTTCATCACGAAGTTGAGACATATACCTAGAACACGCTGGTGCCAAGAAGGGCTCTGGTGAAAGTTGGACAAGGTTTGCTTGTCAGAAGAAAGGAAAAATGTCTACTTTTCATCTGTACATCCTTGCAAGCCACCATAGCCCACATGTCCCATAATGCCAATTGTAAATAAGCATGTGGCTTGGTTTAACAAAGCAATGGCTCACCTCTCAGAAAGAATGTGTAAGTCTGCTGCTACAACTCAGACTGAAGGAACAGGTTGACCTTCACTGTCCTGGGTCTGATTGAAAGAAATTTAATTGAAAGGTATGGAAAGGTTAAGAAGAATTTTATTTATCATTGCAAGTTGAAATAAGCAATCTAAAGTGAGATTGTCATGGGTTCTCCCAAACTGGGACCAGCAAAGAAAAATGTACAGTATTATGTAGTTTTATCAGTGTGTGTGAATATTTGTGAGGTAGTTTTTTACATATTCATTTAGGAAGACAGTTGATTTTCTGCCAAATCACAGTAGACTAGATCTGTCTGGTAGGGTGTTTCTTCCTATGTTCCTCTAGAAAAGCCCCAAATTGGGATGACAAAATAACATTGTCAATGACACTACAATGAAGCTGTAGCCTTTTGAGGCCACAAAGCTTTCGTTAATGCACATGTGAGGAAAAATGTCCTGGTGCCTTTTTTCCTGATAGAGCAGGCAAGGCCTATCTGCAACCTCAAAGACATTTAAACATGAAGGAGACTTATAATCATCAAAAAACCACAGCTTTAAGATACAGTTATAGGCTTCCTGGTTATCTTTTCATGTTTATTTATTTATTATTTTCTTTTTTTTTTCAATTAGGGTCTCACTGTAATCCAGCCTGACCTTGAACTTAATCCATAGCCCCTGGCTGGCCTTGAACTCATGGTGATCCTCTGACTTCAGCTTCCTGAGTTCTGGGAATAAAGGTGTGGTACATCACAACTGGATTTTAGTTACCATTTTATACCCTTATTTGAGACATCTTTGGTTCAATAATTAATGTCAGGTCTATTAGTTAATACTCTTTTGTTTTCATAATATTATTCTGTTTTTGTTTGTTTTGTTGGAATAAAGATAAGTGGGTATATGTTGGTTAAAATATAATATTGTATTTTGTCTTTTCTCAGTATATATATATATACATATATATATATACACTATTTTCAAGTCAGGGTTTGTCAATACACCAGCAGTTTTCATAAACAGGAAAGAGGATTTGGTGTACAGTCTTCTGCTCACTGCACCACTCATTACTAATAAATCACCTCAGCACACAGACGTTGGTAGATCAAGAGTTGGAAGTACCAGAGGACAGTGGGGGAAAATGAAAGTGGTAGGCTGTTACTCTGTCTACATTGTTTCTTTGTTATAGTAATTTGGAGATATGAATATTTTTTGAGTTCGAAAATTGTTTCCGTGGAATATTTTGAGTAATGAGAACTTGGTCCCTCTCTTTTTCATTCTGATATAATTTACTTAACGAACCGACTTCACTGATTTTCTTTTCAGTTGGCAACCAATGATGCAATAAGTGCTTGAAAGAACTCATGGCAGTAAGACAATGACACATCCAGTAAAATATCCATACCACTCTTGTTGTAGTCCTCCCATTCCTCCCATATATCACAGAATGTGTGCAAGGTCATGTTTATTTCGATCACTGATGCTTGCTAGTAGCTCCATTATGTCAATCTTACCATCTGACTTTTGCATAATTAAATTATAAGAGCTTAACATGAATATTTTCAATAGATAATCGATTTCTTCATATGCATTAAACATTTTAGATTATAAAATCTTATAAATAAAAGTGTGTTTTTGAATTTCCATGACATTGCTAGGTATATAACCAGGGAGCTCACATCTGGAAGCGAAGAGTTCTAGTATTGAGCAGTACCCCGACCCCTCCAATAGATTTGATGTACTCCAGAGCCACTTTTACTTGTTTTTATGTGTGAGTGGCCTACGTGTCATAGCCAATGACCTATTATTATTGCTAATTACTAAATTGACATATTTTTTCAGATCTTCTAAGGTTTCATCTAATAGGTTTTTAGGGATATAATATCTCAACCACATTGCATTATATGGAATTGCAGTGGATGTTTAGGCTACCATCGTCTGTGACAGACTCTTCAGTGTTTAAGTTTTGAAATTATTGAAAATTAGGGGTAATATTGGTCAGAAACTTTGCAGAATTTTCTAATTGTTGACTGGCCTTTAAATTTCCCATGCCTAGAATTTATGGAAATGAGTTTTAGAATGTCAAACAAAAATGACCCTTATTGACTTAAAAATGTGAATGAAATCCCTTTCCATGGAGCAAAGTTTTAGATAAAGTCACTATTCTCCCATTATCTATGGAATTAAATGACTCAAGATTAGAATTCCCACATATACACACATACTCATGTGAGAGGAAAGTGGTGTGGTCAATTGCAATCATTTGAAAGGTGAGCAATCAGCATATCGGTCAATTAATTCTTCGTTAAATATATACAGATGGGCATATGGAATGTGTGAAAGATATGTAGTATGAAATAATTTTATATTTGATATTATTCATCTGTGATTCTAAACCATGGAAGAAATAATTAACCTAATAAACATAAAACGTGTATTAGTTTGGTCTTGTGCCCATAAGACCTCAGTCAACAACCCCAAGTTACAGATTAGAGTTTTTTCAACCCCCTGACTGGAGTATCACATAATCAGAACGGTGGACCCACAATGAAGTATCAAGTGTGAGATTAGTTCATGTTTATAAGATCTGCTGTTCCTATAACCCCACTACTGAGAGCCTCGGATTGACTAGAGGATACATATAATCTCCAGATCAGACATAATATTCAATGAGAATGTACTTCAGTTCTCTAGGCTGAAATTTATTTATTGAATCAAATATTTCACATATGATTAACAGAGTTCATTCTAGTTAATAAGATCCTAAGAATAAAATCCTCATGCATGGAATTTAAACCCTTGTAAGTATAGTCTAGGAGAGCACATTATTCCCTGTCTCCATGAGAGAATGCAAACCCAACACAACCCATGGCAAAGGTCCAGATATACTTCAGATTTCAACAACACAACAGATTCAAAACTCACCCACCATGACTCAGGGTACTGAGCAGAAGAACGGCCCAAAAGGATGTAGGAACCATGGAGGGGGAGAATATCCAGAGACATCACCCCCCTCAACAACAATGCACAAAGGGGGAAGAAAAAAGAAAAATTGGCTACCTTGGATGTGGTTCATAACCCCCTAATCTATGGACAGATCCAGTATGCACACCGAGGAAGGACCCCAGTAGGTAGGGGACAGAGAGGAAGGAAATAGGGACATATTCACAAGGTTTGCTCACACAATGTATATACTTATTCATAATAAAGTTATTAAAATTTAGAAAAAGAGAAGTCACTTTCTTTAAGGAATGAGACTCAGCATCATCCCATATGATGTGCTCTTGGACTTCTCAGCCTCCACAATTGTGAGAAACAAATTCATGGTATTAATAAGACAGCTCATGTGTTAGTTACCTTTCTCACTGTATAGACAAGTGCAGCTTAATGGAGGAAGGATTAAATTGGGTTGCAGTTTAAGAATGCATAGCCCCATACATATCATTTTATAGTCTCAATATACAATGGCATACAGTTGGATTCCAATTACAAAAAGGAGCAATGGAGGCATAGAGAGAACAAAACATAAAGTCTAGTCAATACAAGTCCAAACCCCAACAGCCTCTTGTCTGGAATCCTGGCTTGGTAATAAAATTAACAGCTCTGAAGGGCTTGGGTATTTGGGCAGCCTCATCCCTACAGCTCTGCCCTCATAATGCAAGCAGCTTCTCTCTTAACATAACTCCAAGAATGTCCAGGCAGCTTACTTCCTCTGATGTGTATTGGCTGTCTTGCGTTCTCCAGGGTATCTTCACCTCCATCTTCACAGTTTTATTCAAAGCTCTGTCAGGAATTTCTTGCAGGGAAGTCAGTCCTACCACACATCTAGCCTCAACACCTCTCTACCCTTGGAACAAGTTTCATGAGGCATCATTATTGTTGCTCTCACACCACAAACAGGTTACTTGATGTTTTGACACAAACTTAGACTGTATGTAAGTCTTCAATAACAATCTCAGTTCAGCCTTTCACCATTAAAATGAAGTTCAGTTTTCTCTAGATGGAGCTTGTCATGATTAGGATCCTGTCCTCAGGTCACAACTCCTATTTTTAAATACATAACAGTAGGTTTCTCTGTAAAGTGCTAATCTCTTCAACAATAACATCTGCTTTCTCTGCACATTCCTTGTTGAAAACTTCAAATGTCCCCATGGTCCTGTTTTGACAAATATTTTTCTTTAATACCTTTGTGCTGTCTCACTGTCGTCTCGCATAAGAGCAGTGAGGAGTAGCTATGTTGCAAATCAAATGCAATACTGTCTTGAAATTTCCAAGGCCAAAAAACAAATACATTATTTTTTTTTCTTTTTTTTTTCTTTATTGAGGTAGGGTCTCACTCTACCTGACCTGAAATTCACTATGTAGTCTCAGGGTGGCCTTGAACTCATAGCAATTCTCCTACCTCTGCCTCCCAAGTGCTGGGATTAAAGGTGTGTGCCACCACGCCCGGTTTACATTAATTTTGAATTTAGCCTCTGTCATGCTTTCAGAACTCTAGAAAATGCAGCTAGATTATTTGTTAGAATATCACTTGAATTCCTGTAGCCCAGCTCCCTAGAGAGTCTTTGTTCCACTAAAAACCTCATGATCTGAGCCTCCACTATCTGCACTTGTGTCAATATTCTGGTCTCCTAAACATTAATCAGTTGGTCCGTTAAACCCTGCTTTCTGTCTCCTAGAGCTTTTCTAGGACAAGGTTCCAAACTCTTCCACATTCTTCCAGCGAATCAGTTCTAAAGGCCCCTGAAGATCATGGCATGTTTAGCACAGCAGCAGCACCTTGTTTTGCAGTAACATTCTGTACTGGTTATTTTCTTATCATTGTAACAGTGAGTCCCGTCGATGTGTAAGTTAGATGTCCTCTCCGAAATTTAGTTCTTTTTGCAGTGACCTGCAGGAAGGAATGGGTTTCATTTATTGGATGGGATATGTTACCCTGACCTTATCATTGCTGTCACAAACCAGCTGACTAATCGGCTTGGAGGAGAAAAGAGGTTTACACTTTAAAGAGAAAGTGACTGCTTTGTTCTTAAAAAAAATAAAATAAAACAGGAATTGTGACCTGAGGACAGGATCCTAGTCATGGAAATCTCCATTTAGAGACTTGGGGGAATTTCAGTATGCAACTTTTAGTTTTCAGATGAGAAAATAAAATGGGTTGCTTCACTATGTGAGCATTTGTCATATAACTTATTCAACTGTACAAATCAAGAAAATTAACGTAACACTTTAAAAATTAATGTAAATTATTGTCTGGGATAAGGGCATTTGAAATGTACTCTTCTAGGAAATATGAAATGAAGTACTGGCCTGGGAACATAGTGTAGCAGTTAAGGCACATGCCAGCAAAGTCTAAAGCCACAGGTTCAATTCCCCAGTACCCACATAAAGGCAGATGTACAAAGTGGCTCATGTATCTGGAGTTCTATTGCTTGAGTTTCTAACATGTGTGCACAATGGAGTTGAATGGAATTGTAAAGGAAAATGAAGTTAAGAAATTTTCTGGAGAAGGATGAAACTGAGAGGAGTATACTAAGTAAGGAAGTCAGAGCTCAAAAAGACATAAATCACATGCTCGCTATTTTATAAAGATGTACACCCGGCATTGTTTGCATGTATGTAAATGTAAGGTTGTGAGATTACGTAGAAACTTTGTTTCAATAGAGAATGGCTTGAGAATGAAAAAATGAGGCAATTCTTTAAGAAAGGGAGAATGTTCATAAGAAAATATGAACTGCAAAAGCTTAAAGAGAGCTAAACCAGAGAAAGAGAATAAAAGAATAAAGCAGAAAGAAGATGGGGGAGAGAAGGAAGGAAAGAAAAAATGATTTAAATTGACTATCTATGACTTGTAATTTAGTGCACAATATAATATAGAATTGTGAATGAAATTTCTTTGTTATTTTAAACTGTTAGTATATCAGATACATTTATTATAAGTATATTAATTATTCCCTGTTAAAATTAAACTCTATACTCATTTACTGAACTAAAAATGTTTAAATTTTGCTTTTGAATGCATTAGTAAATCTATTATGGAAAGAGAAGAAATCAAAGAAAACTAAAAAAGAAAAAGAGAAAAAATAAGAAAAGCAATCTCTAAATATGTTCAATATTGGGAATGGAGAACAAATAATGTGGGGATAAATAGTATGGGTATGCATGCATATTGTTATTGTAAATGAGTATAAATATATTAAAGATTGTAAAAAGAAATAAACAATCTCAATCAAAATAGCTTCAAAGTATAGGACAATGTGTTAACATCTCTATAATAAAACTGCAGGGCACTGAAATAAAAGAAGACAGAGTCATCCTGTGTTCATAAATTGGGAGAATTAATGTTGCTTAAATGACCACATTACTAAAATAATACAAATCGAATATCAAACCCTTCAAAATCCCAATTTAAACAAACTTTTTAAACAAACAGGAAATTATAATTCAGTAATACACTTGGAAACACAAAATACCCCAAATAGTGAAAGCAGGCCTAAGCAAAAGATGGAATGCTTGGGTATTGCAACACTTCATTTCAAACTGTACTATGGGGATATACTAAGAAAAAAGAAAACTTATACTAGTACAAAAATAGACAAGTTGAATGAAGAAATGGAATAGAACTTTATGAAATGAGCATAAGATAATATAACTTCATTTTAGGGACCCTGTGGGTCCTTCTGATCAACAGCTCATTGTGGGCGGTCACAGCCCTTGAATACCCACCTCAGGCAAAAGATAAGACCCTATTGCTGAAGATTCATTGGTCTGATATCACAAAACACTGAGAGACCCTGCTTAATCCAGAAACAAAATCAGCTCCCAGAAGGGCAGCCTGGGCAATGCAGAAAGGTGTTGCACGAGCTGCCAGGGGAACCAGACCAATGATACCCTGAGAGAGCAGGCGTCATCTTCAAGTAACGGGGAAGTCCTCACTAACCACAGGTCCTCAGAAAGGCTACACCCTCCAAATGCTCACCAACCTAGCAATATTTGTCTCAATTGACAAATAATAATCTCACTCTCCACTGGAGACTCTGTCTGTATTTTTCAGAAGTCAACCAGAACCAAGATTAAAGTAACTCCACCAAGGGGACCTGATGTGAGAGGGACACCCAAGCAGGAGACGATGCATGTAGAGCCCAAACACAACCTCTAAGGAATTCGGATGACGAGCAGAACATCTATTCCCACAGCAAGGCAGATAACCTACAGAAGGACAGTGGAGAGAGGCACCAAGGGTGTCCAAAATTGTCCAAAACACAAATTTAGAGACTTTCACAAACGTAATAACTATGGAAAATTTGAATTCACCCACTATGACTCAGGGAAATTTGCAGAAGCGGGGTGGAGAGAATGGAAGAGTCATGGTGGGGGGGAGAATAATGCATAAAAGGGAATGCCATCATTCAATGGCTTTATCTAATAACCTATGACATTGAGCATATATATATATATATATATATAATTTTACTCCAATAAAAATGTTTAAAAATGAAAAAAAAAAGATACTATAACTTTGACAAAACTATCAAAAGAGCCTTTTTAGGAAGTGGTGATAGGAAGTCAATATCTTCATGTGGAGGACTGGAAATAGACCCTTAACTCTTACTTTTACCAAAGGCTAATTTATTTGCCTTGTTGCATTTTTCACTTCTAGCAATTCTCATTAGACTTTCTTTATTAGTTCTGTTTCTTTCCTCATATCTTGTATGGACCTTCTCATTTCCTGAAGTTGGTTTCCTGAGTTCTCCTTCAGGAATTTGTTTTTCCTTTGATCTCTTAAATTTCTTCTTTGATTTCTTCTAGCACAATCATAATCATTCTTTTGAATTAGTCATTTCATGTAAATCAGCCTCACTAACGGTCATTTCTGATGGATTTATAGTTTTTAGTAGAATTATATTATCTTGAATTTTTATGTTTCTTATAATATAAATTAGAGATTTTTGTATCTTGAGTGTTTCAATGTTTGGATTTCCTAATTATCTGTTGTATCCTTAGACATGTCACAAGAAGCTATATATCCTCAAGCTGAGAGCCCAATGTATCAGAGTAACTACAGAAATGACCCAATGAGTTGTGTTTGCCTGGTATGTAAATATTCTAATAGTTTGGCTGGGGCAAAATATAATTCTAATATGCAAAAGGGCAATAGACACATACACAAAACCCCCAGAGAGTATTTATGCAAAGGTGGATTAAACAGTTAACCCAAATACCTAAAGGTGTTTGTTAACTCGCACCCTTAATCCTACAGACTTGGAGGCTGACATTTCTGATTTATGCTAGGTTCTAGGCCAGCCTGGGACCAGTGAGAATCTGCCCCCAAGAAAGAAGGAAAGTACTATGAGTCAATAAATATCAAATACAACAAATTCCCTTTTAAAACCCCACCTATTAATAATGGCGAACTGAGCTGAGTATGAGGCTGGCTCTCTCTCCAGCAGATATAGGCTGGCTGGGTCCAAAAAGGTGCTTTTTAGATCAGTTTTCCTGGATGCTGGTGGCTCTTTATTCCCAGGTCTCCAGTGGCTCCAGGTGCTCTTCACTGGCGAAGGGTGGTGGTTCCTGAAGCTGCTGCAAAGCTGATCCTGGTACACCCTCTTTCTCTTGCTCCCTGGCTGGTCCCAGCTCTTTTGTTCTTAGGGTTTTTTGTTTGTTTGTTTGTTTTGTTTTGTTTTTGACTTTGCAAGGCCAGGGGAGTGAAGAATTTTCTCCCTGTGGCTCTGCTCCCACAGGCTCTGTGTAGAACCTGGAGAGGGAATGCAGATTACCACAGGTTCTGCCAATGCCTGCCAACCTGCATCTCTCCACTGGGGCTAAAAAAACTCCCACGCACCTTTCGTTTTTGGTAGAAGAGTGTATTCTGTGGTCTCTCTGCCATCTTTCCCTCCCTAGATTATTTTAGTATGTCTACAACATCATCATCTTTTTTTTTTACATCATCATCTTAACAGGAAGTCCAACAAACATAAATTTTAAAAAATGGATTGAAGGTCCTAATATAAAACCTAAACTTACAGTGATATTTTTGAATAGGACTATAATAGTTCAGGAATTAATAACTCAAATCTAACAGTGCTTGCTCAAAGAAGCAACGAATATAAAGGGCATCTAATAGAATGAGGCACATCTTTTTAGGAAGAAGTACATATTACAGGAGAATGATATCTGGAATTTAAAAAGCTAAATAAGCAATTCGTTATAAAAAGTCAGTTTAACTGAACATTCTCCTGAGTGCTAGAATTGCAAGTAAGAACCACTGCCCACAACTCAGACTTGTTTTAAAATTCATAAATATATGAAAATTAAAATAACTTATCTGATAAGTTAGCAAGATTTTTATTTGCTCATTTGTAAATCAATAGTGTTCTTTTGCAATATTCAGAAAGCTTTTTATAGCAAAACTCATTAAGATCATTTTGTTGTGAATTTTATCCTGTGATTGTTAACTAGATTAGATATGATATTAGACTATAAATTATAAATAAAAAGACAGACTTATCCCCTTCAAGAATTTGATAAATTCTATAAATTACACCATTAAATATGAATATTTCAATGTCAATTAGCTACTTGCTATGATTATAAATACTTAAAGAAAAAGCCTGAATCTTCCATGCATTGAAATACACATGTGCTAGTCACTTGAGTTATAAAAACAAAGAGTATGTGCTAAGGCCTAAATTATAAACCATCCATCTTGAATTAATGAAGGTTTCCAGGACAATAAAGATACATGTCAGTCTTGTGCCCATTGGTACATATGATAAAACACAATGGACAAGATTACCAGCCTCTTGTTTGGGGGAATACCTGCTGAGTGTATGATAAGCAGTAGGAAAGCCGAAGGAAGCTTCTCAGAAGTTATTAGAATGTAAAGGAAAGTACATCATGGGGAGAAAGCATTAAATGATCGTCTTATTGAAACAGAGGTGAGGAATTGCTTGTCCTGTCGTGTGTGGAATTGTACTGCTAGCACCTAGGATGCTGATCCTGAGGAAATTACTACAAGCAACAGAGTTAAAGAGACCACTGGGTGTCACAAATGTTTCTCATTTCTCAGGACAGGGTGATCTATGTGCTTTGTTTTCAGGAGCCCAGGGAAGGAGAGCTAATGTACCTAGCAGGTTGAAATTGCTACTGGTCACATTCCTGGGGAGAGTGAACTCCACTCTACAACCACACTGTATGTGGATAGATTAAAGGACATAGTGACCACTCTTTCTCCACCAGTGCTGTGTGAGCAGTGAGGGCCCTGAGTAGAGATTGGGTCTTCCAAAATGCTGTCATAACCTGAATATCTTCGGCTCTATGAAGATTATCTCTATACTAAGCCTCCAAGAGAAAAAAACAGAAATAAACATCCAGAGTTTTGACTCTCATCAAGTTGATTCTTCTATATAGAAAAATATTTTACCTTAATATATCGTATATAAATTTAAAAGTAAGATCTCATAGCAATAATTTTCCCACTAAGGCTAATATTTAAAGGACATTTGTCAAAGTTTTGTTAGTTTCAGTTTTATCTCCTTTTGTTTTGATTTGAAATGTATTGGTCATTGTCTTTGAGAAAAGTCACTTTGCCAAATTTTAAGCCTTCTATTTTTCGTTTATGTTTTCTTCTGATTTGTGTTTGAAAACAGGTAATGCTTAAGTCTTTCAATATCAAGAAAGGAACAATCATAAGTAAGCCAAACATAATAGATTTCCCAACCTTAGTACTCCTAGCTTAGCAGGCTTTTGTGCTGCATTCAAATCAATTATTGGCAAAAATAAAACAAATGCTCTGCTGCTGCCCAACTGGGGGCCATTCTATTTACGACGTCAGAAAGCAAAGACGACAGAAACTATTTCAAGGCCATTGACTTGTTTATGTATTTTTATTACCATGGCAGAGCACAGTTTAGCTACTTCTTATAACTTGCTATGTGAATCCATGGAAAATACGATCATTGTAGCTGGTATCAGAAGTAAGCATGGGTCATGAACCTTTCAAAGGATGGTCTCGCTGTCACATTGGCTGAGAGCAAGTCTCCCCAACAAACAAACCTCACATTAAGCACAAGGCAGCTGCCTGGCATTGATAGGATTGCATTGAAGGCCCAGTATGATGACAAAAGTAGTATTTTCTTTGCCTAGGAATAACTGCCCATTATGAAAGTGGATTCTCTCAACTGAAAACAGTACTTAAGCTGATTTTACTGTCTACGGAATAAGTAAATGTCATGTCTCAAAATATCCTACTGAGCATTGGATCTTTAATTACAATGGACAGTAGAGACATGACATCACATATATGGCACTCATAATATTAATTATTTATACTTAATCCAGTTTACCACATAGAACTGTAAAATCTGCTGTAAAACACATAGAGATATTACTCACTGGAGGAATTCATCCTCAAATGATGGATGTTTTAAGGTGATGCATACCTTTGAATCAGTCATCAACGTAATTCATGTTTCTTAGAGAAGGACACAAAGAACAAACATGAAGCAAATCTTCGTAAGTTTAGTAAGACATTGTGAGTTTATTGAATTCCATTTCCTAAGTTTTGGGCTCAATTTATATGAAGGGGTGAGTTGTTTTGGAAGAGTGGTTTTACTAGGATGTAACAATAATTCCACTGAATGGGATGAGAAGAGAACCACAAGACCCAATCCTGAATCTCAGGCCAGTTCGTTAAGAGACCAAGAAGGTTCTGCTTGTCCAAGGATGGCAGAGTTGCTGAGGAACAAGACGTGTCACCAAGTGTGCGATTACTCAAAATCTGGGATGTTATATGCGGTACTTTTGAACAACTCCATGTCTAATATCTAATTAAATACTAGTGGAACTATGAATTTTAGAAACTTTACAAGACTGATGGGTTAAAATACTCCACCAGGAAAGATAAATTGTTATTTATTGGAGCTGTATCATGACAAATGATGAATGATCCCTTGGGGGAAAGTGAAAAAAGAAGAACCAAAAAGAAGAAATGGGATATGTATATACATATCATTTTTGGGTCAAGCACATATGTGTTTATTTTTCATATTCATTTCCTCTGTGTCACAAAAGAAATTTTGTCCTTTTTTGATATATCAAAATTTAAGATTCATAGAAAATAGCCACTGTGAAAACATTATCAAATAGGAGATTTGTATGTTTCAGAAGAGAAATGAGCATGAAAATAAGATGGATGAGGAGAATAATGGGGGAAAAAAAAACCTTTTTGATAGGAAATGAGAGAATTAACCTGTCTTTAATATGGGAATTATTGCATCATTTTAGGTAAAGAAGCTTTGGTTGTGGGAGATTCTTCTAGCACTTGAATATTAAAAGACAGTGACAGACAACAAAGTAGAATGGGTCAGAATGTGTTCAGTTATCAGCAGTGTTCACCCATTTCTATTTGTCTTGAACACAAAACACACAGACAATCTGCGGGCTGAAATACTCATGATCACAGCTACCAAGTTTTGAATTATCATAATAAGGAAATTTCTAGTGACAAATGGACAATTACAAAATGACTTATACAGTCAAGGCTTTACTCACTAAGATAATGAACTTTAATGGTTGCATTACAACAGACATCCAAATATTTGAAAGTATGGAAAATTGATAGACATAATCACTTTATTCTATATTGTTCAGAAATAGCAGCATTGTTCCTTAGTGAAAACTAGAAATTCAAAGAATATTCTACAATTAGATGTCAATGGCCAATGGGCATATAGATTTGAAGAGTGGCACACATGATTTTCCTAAAAATACTTGAGATTATTCATTATACATCAGATTTTATCATAATAGAGAATGCTAGAATATATTTTTTCTGTGCTTTGCTTCTCTTGCTCTTCGAGTGACATAAACAGTTCTTTAGGGTCTATGTTAAATGTTTTCCTTATAAAATGCAATGGGTTCTGTTTTCTTAAGCACAGATAACACACACCACACTCACAGAAACACAGACACACAGACACACACACACACACACACACACACACACACACACACACACACACACACATACAGCATTTTTTGTTTGTCAAACCAGCATATAAGCTCTCATTTCTTTGGTATGTACAGGGATTTTTAAATATTATATGAATATAATTGAATATATCAATGTATAACATTGTGAAAGTAACAGAAATTTCTAAATATTTCATCAGCGCAATACATTGTCTTATATTCACTTGTGCAACATAGTAGAGAATAGAGAAAAGTTTGCCTGATGCTCTTTGGTGCTTACCATATTTTGAGATAGTTTATTCAATTGAATAAATGATGTGTGGCATTTCCCATGGAGATATATATATATATATATATATATATATATATATATATATATATATATATATATATATATATATATATATATATATATATATATATATATGTTCATCCTAGGTCAAAGGACTGATTCCAACCAGGTCTAGCAGAGTGAATCAATGAGTTTTTTAAGGTTACTTACAATATCTTGGGCAATCCATCCTAGAATGAGTGATGACTCATTGGAGAGCATCCTTTAGCAGAAGGGTCTTACCATAGGCCTAGAGCAGGTATTCAAGAGCTTTGACAAAAGTCTGTCACATTTTGGGAACCTCGTGGGTCTCTTTGATCAACAGCTCAGTGTGGTAAGGAACCAATAATCAGGACAGGGAGATGCAGACCTGAGCAATTATTCTTGAGTTTAGACTTCCTCCCATTATATTCATGGCCCATTTCACCAGGCAGTGCCCACAGCTTCCTACGGAGCTTGCTGTATGGAAGAGACTATCAAGTTAAGAAATGTTCATCTTTGTAATACTGGTACTAAACCTATGAGGGTAATACATGGCTTAATGATTGGCTAAGAGATTTGCTTAATGACAAGGAACCCTTAACTGGAACTGGAATCCATGGCTTCGAGGGGAAATTCCCACTACTAGAGAACTATAGAGAGGCTACACCCATTAGGAGCTAGCCAAAAAAAAGCAATGTTGTCTCATTTAACCTATATTGATCTCACTCTCCAATGGAGATTCTGTTTGTATTTTTCAAAAGGCAGTGAAAGACCTGCGGACAACCTAATTCCACCAATAAGACATTGGATGAAGGCTGACATTCTCACAGGAGACAAATCACACCTAGCCTTCACAATGGGCCCAAATGAAACCTATGAGAAAGTGGTGAGACAAACAGGAGACCAATCACCATAGGAAGTCCGATACCCCATGAAAGGTCAATGGAGGCAGATTCCAACAATACCCCTCACAACATAGGGCAAAAATCCAGAGATCCTTAAGATCTCAACCAAAAAGCAGACTTAAAACTCACCCACTATGACTCAGGGAGCTGAGTGGAAGATGGGGTGGAAAGAATGTAAGAGTCATGTTTGGGGAAAATATCCCGAGACATTGCTGCCCTCAGCAACAATGTATAAAGGGGGAAGGAAAGAAAAGAAAAGAAAGAAAAGAAAAGAAAAGAAAAGAAAAGAAAAGAAAAGAAAAGAAAAGAAAAGAAAAGAAAAGAAAAGAAAAGAAAAGAAAAGAAAAAAAAAACACTGCCTACCTCTGGTGCAGTTCATACCTCCTAACCTATGGACAGATCCAGTATGCATGCACATCAAGGAAGTAGCCCAGTGGGCAGGGGACAGAGAGGAGGGAAATGGGGACTCATTCACAAGTTGTGCTCATACAATGTATATACCTATTCATAATAAAGATATTAATTAAAAGAGAGTATCCTTGGAGCTACCTGCCCACATTTCTTGCAGCTTAAAAAAATTGGCTCCTCTATTCAGAAATTTTATGCTGCTTGTTTTTGAACCTTCTAACTGCCCAAATTTCTAGAGTCATAAATTTTATAAACTTCTTGATCATAGTAAGATGTCTATTAGCAGCTTTCCTCTCTCCAGGATGAAATGCCTCAACTCTGAGAAAACAAAAAATACTGATGAAGAAAGTAATATGTAAACATTTTCCAATGATTTTTCCTGATTTTAATGTCAGTGTTCCATGAACATATAAATGCCATGTATTTACTTTAATAATTACACATAAATAGCTCTACACAATAAAACTACATCATTCATAATTCGAGAGTGTTGGGATAAGCAATATGTGACAGGAACACATTTGAGCTTTAGAATGAAAATATACCTGAAACAATGTCTCATTTTAAAGAAGACAAAAGGAGAGCAAATTGAGAATACCACATATAGCATAGAATATAGTGTGTATAATAAATTACTGAGCAGATACCTGGAAAGATAAATAGAAACACCCAATATCCGCCTCTAAGCTCCCATTAACATTGCACATGCACTTGTACACACACATGTGCATAGCTTGTGTATGCACACACACACACATACACACACACCAATAGATACCAAATACAGGAAATATTCTCTTAGTTATATAACAAATTTTAAAATGTAGAAAGAGGGTATGGAGAGATGGCGCGACAGTTAAAGGTGATAGATTGCAAAGTCTAATGCCCTGGATTTGATTTCCCAGTGACCATGTGAAGCTCCATGCACAAAGTGGTGCATACATCTGCAATTCATTTGTACTGGCAAGAGGCCCTGAGGGTTTCAGTTCTCTCTCTCTCTCTCTCTCTCTCTCTCTCTCTCTCTCTCTCTCTCTCTTTCTTCCTCTCTATCTCATTCTCCTTCCCTCCCTATCCGTCTTTCTCTTTTCTTTATTTGTGAACTCTCTCTTCACAAATAAAGAAAAATTTTAAAAAAATTAAAAGATGCACTCTAAACATATTTTAAATGAAAATAAAAATGAATTAAATTAATATTAAGAGAAATTCATAGTTAAGGGAATAGGAAGATGGGCAGGACAGATACTGTTTGCCAATAGCTGAGTTAGGGTGGAGAATAAAGGAAGAAACAAGTCATTACTAAACCTAGCATTTTATTCCAGTGAGGAAGATTACATCCTTAGCTTTGCATACTCTAGGGAACACTCTACCACAAATTAAGTCAGTAGCCCTTATATATATTTAATCAAGGATCATGTTTCATCATATTTGTGCATCATATGTATTAGTACAATGATCAATTAAATGTTGATACTATTGATAATTATCAGTAACTACAAGGTAATACGTGGGAGATGCGGCAATATTATAATCATGTAAACACAGGTGTCCAAGCCAACTCATATGCATTGCAGATACACAAGTGTGCATTTAATTTGTAAAAATCAGAGAAATGTTTTTTCAGTCAACATTTCATAAATTTTAATGAAAAAAGATGCTAATAACTTGCTTGGTTGTTTGATTTATTAGGGGTGATCCTGTTAAGTCACACCTGGATGAAAAGCCATTGTAAAGTTTGCAGTGTTGATTTCATTTCAGGGTTGCTGATTATATTCGAGCCATCCATATATTTACATTATGAAGGAATTGGAAGATACGATGTGGATTGTAGAAAGATATTTTAAAGCAAACATATGGATGAGAAACCCATTATAAGTAACTCACTAAAGCAATGAGAAAAGATATTTGATAGAAAGTACATGTAACTGGAAATGATCATGTTAAACAAAATAATCCAGTCTTAAAAAGGCACAACACCTTATCTTCTCTTATATACATAAACTAGATTTAAATCCTGCAGATATGAAAGTGGAAGGGTGACTACGTCAGAAAAGAATGACAATTAGTGGGAGGAAGAAAATGGAAGGAAGAGAGTAGAGTAATTGAGGAGTGAGCGTGAATCAAGTACATTATGTATATAGTGATGAAATCCATTGTCTGTACAACATATTTTCAATTATAAAGACAGTGAAAACATCTCAAATTTTAGTGTTTCAAAAAATAAATACAGAAAAACTACAAAATTATTCTGAGAAGGTGAATAAGAAGAGGATTGAAATTATATTGCCTATTGAAAATGTCCTAGGAATTCCAGGGGAATGAAGAAGACAGGGTCAAACTGCTGAGTGACACAGCTTTATCAAGTTAATGAAGAGTCATTTGTATCAGGATCTTCAGTGGAGTGAGGAGAGAAAGAACTATATTTCAATTTCATGGGTTTTAGAAAATTATATTTTACAATATTTGAAAAATACAAAGAAAATAAACAAATGAATACTTAAGGGAAGTTATTTTTGTCTTTTGTATCCATAATTACATATATTGTATTAGCAAATATTTCATTACTTACTTATTCATACCTTTAACAGGAAAAAGAGGGGAAGAGATGAGGGATAAAGAACAGACTTCTAAGTACTTTTGGCCAGCACAAACTCCAGAAGGATGCACCACTTTGTGCATCTACCTTTAAATGCTTTAAATGGACACTGTACAACCAAAACCAGTCTGGAAGGCTTTGCAAACAAAAATGTCTTCAACTGCTGAAACATGTCCACAGTATGTGAGGGTAGTATTTTGTGACCACCAATTCAAACATAATAAAGGAAAAAGAAACTGATAAGAATCTGTAAGTAAGCAGGAATAACTGGAGAAGAGAAAAAGATATAGCATGCCAGTAGAGAAAATTATGCACAGAAATTTGAAGGGAAGGATTTCTGGAGAGATCTGCTTTATCATAGTAGGGTTAGCAGTAGACACAATGCAGTGTTGGTTCAGAAATTCTGATGTTCATTCTGACATAATTGTATTATCTGTTCTGATCCAAATAAAGTTGAAATTATCAACAATGACTACACAGATTTTTATAACTTTATAATTTTATATGTCATTCAATTAAATATCTATGTCCTGGAGAAGCTAAACTATTTCACAATTTACTTTGAACATCTTTGCATTAAATGTTTAGCAATTATTTTCTTGTTTTGCATATACAATTATTCAATCAAAACACTTTATAGTGGAAATGATAATATACATTATTTCTGAGAATATTATATTAATTTTACCATTGCATTTATAAAATTATTCATCACAGAATAATCTATATTTTTTGAATGGGATTACTGTTTGTAATACATGAGACGATACAATAACATGTAAAACAAAATTACCATTTCAACTGGTATTCAGATGGTTACTCTTGGTTATTAACTAACTTGACACAGATGCTCTGGAAACCTTTAACTTCTGGTTTTGTCATTGGGGATCATGTGACTAGGGGGTGAGAAAGGCCTTGGTTGCAGGCAGAATCATCTATTAGGCCCAGGGCATGAAGGGACGGATGCTGCAGGAGGTTTTGCACTCACACAGGGCATTTACACTCAGCATTCCTGACTTGTTGGGCTTTTTCCTGCTGCAATATTTGTAAAACTCACAATCTGAATTCTTCAGGCTTTAAGCATCTATTGGAACAATTGACTCTCCAGGAAGAGTCCAGACCTACAGTCTCAGGCTAAAACTGCTTCATTGATTATTTACTTTGGAAGTTTATTGCTTTTTAAATCAAGAAGCTGCATGTTTGCCCAGATCTTCAGTATACACATACTGCAAATACTGTGCAACTATGCTGTATCCACACTTGTAAGGTGGTGTGACCAGTCCCCACTGGGCAGCTATCAGTATAACCTGTTGGAGAATGCTGAATAATCTATACTGGCTAATCTAATTCACAACTCAACATGGGTCAAAGGACTCTTAGCTCCATTTAGAGAGGACAATATCTGGAATTTTAAAATATATAATTAATTTTTTAAATTTTTTAATTTATATTTATTGTCCATAGTGAGTTACATTATTTAGTGGGCAAACAATGAGTTGTTATCCCCAATTCCCCAATGTCCCCCCTCCCCATCCCCAATCAGCTGGATATCCTCCTCCATGGGTTGTATGGATGGTAGGATTAGGTGGGCCACAGCTCTCTCGCTGCATCCTGGAAAATACAAGTACATTCTCCATCAGAGAGTGAGGTCAGTCTAGGTTAACAAATATAAACAATTCTGGATTACCAAGATTCTATTTTTTGTAGCCTCCCCATCAATCACTCCCATAATCTATCTTTACTTGTGAGCCCAAGAGTACAGGATCTGGTGCCCATCGCCCTGAATCCCCAGTTCCAGTCAAGGGCCCCCCGCCTTAAGTAGAATATTTGGCCAAATTTAAAAGCTGTTGATTGTCTCCCCCAGGCCCAGGTTTCTCCATTGCATGAGTGCTCCTTTCTTGGTTCGCTGTTCTCTCCCAGTAGGAGGTATGGTCAGCCTATTCATGGCCATAGACTGTGTTTGTTCTGTGGGATGAGTAAGGAATATAGTATGAATTTCAAAAAATTAGAGGAAATATTTAACTGTTTTTAACAGATAAAGACAGATACCCGAGGTGATAGAGTGTTTAAGTTAAAGTTGAAACAATGCATTTATATGTCTAAACATTACATAGTCTTTCTTAAATATGTTCAATTGTATCTTTTCAAAAATAATGTTTATTTCACTTTACATTCTTCCCTTCACAATTCTATTATGTCTGCTATTTCTCAGAGATGTTATACTAATTGTTATACCTAACTTCACATTTCTTATCTTGATAAAGGTACTTGAATATCTACTCATATTTGTCTTATTTAAAACTATAAAAATACATTGTCAAAATAAAATATTCATTACTTAGCAAATTCATGTGAGGTGTGTAGGTGAAGATAATTGAAATTGTAATACTAGAACTAGCAGTGACTGAGGGAAGGAAGAAAATTTTCAATTTCTGAACTTCCCTTTCCAGAGGAGCACAGACTTTTACCTCTAAGGAGCAGCTGTTTTAAAAGTTTGAAGATATCTTTAGCTCAATTAAGGGTAGAAATCTTTTGGTTGCAAGATTTCTAGAAAGCTACCAAATTTTTTTTATCAAATTAACATTGAATTGCAAATGTGTAAATGACATTTCTACACAAGTGGTTTGCTTCTTAATTTTACCGTAGAGAAAGTAAACTTAAAAAAATAATACAAACTGGTAGTATAATTACTTTTCTTAATTATACACCCTAACTCCTGAATATAAAGTTTCTCATTTTTAAAATAATTGGTTAAGTCTCTAATCTTGGCTTTCAATTTTTCTACAAATGATCAATTTTATAAATGCTATTAAAATTAGTTGATTATTCATTGAAATTTATTAATAAAATTCTCTTCTCTTTTCTGATTTATTCAGTTATCAGAGATATTTGTCATTCATCTCTGGATATTTTATTCATGATATGATATTTGTTGGTTACCTTAGGAAGCACATGTCTTGTAAAATAATACAATAACTTTAAATTATATACAGATAAAAATGAATAAAGTCTGCTTTGAATGCAATGAAAAAAATCATGAAAATGAGACTTTCATATGACTCAGCAGTTCTACTCATTAATAACTCTAAGAAAGCCAGTAATTAATTTTAAAATTAGTTTCTTTATCTTTAAAGCAGAAATTTATTTAATTATGGCAGATTATCGTATTGTGTATTTAGTTGAAAAAAGAAATGTCTTCCTTAATAAAGGTATGCATTAACAGTTTTTTGTTGCTTTCACAATGCAAATGATAATCACTAAGATTTATTCCCAATATTAAATTTTCTAATATGACACTACTTAACTCTAACTTGTTTCTTCTCCTGGTTTATTTAGCCTTGTGTTAATGATATACAGTGTAGTATATTGTAACAACATGAAATTAATTGATATTTTGTGAGATTGTCCATGTTTAAGTATAAAAATATTATCTCATAATTCCCCACATCCAAACTGACTTACTTCTCATAAGCCATTTGAGCTGACTCTTACTAAGGAAACAATGGTTTCTTCATCATACATCACAAAGGGTCATTTGAGAATTATTAACTCCTTGATTTTACAGTAGCATATGACAGTACTGGTCATTTCTGTTTGCATTCTTGCTATGAAAAGTAGTATATGTTCTCCAAGCATATAACACTGTATTAATCACAGATATAGTGGTGTATACTATAATATCATTCAAGGTCTCTCAAAATATTTTTTGCATAATTGAAACATTGTGCCTACTATTGAGTAATTATGCCCCACTTATATCCTAAACCATAAGTATATTCTGTGTTCTCTTGAATTCAACTAGCTGGAATCACTCTTTAAAGTGGAATCTCACACTTTAGGTTCTATGATAGGTTTGTTCAACTTAACAAAATGTATTTGAAGTTCTTCCATGTTGTCGATAATGGAAATAGTTTGTATTCCTTTGAATGTTGAGTAATTTTATTTTGTATTCCTATCACATTTTGTCATGTGTCTATCAGTGAAATTAAGTTCTTTCCATATCATGGAACTGGGTGAATAGTACTGCAATCAATATCGGAAAATTATTTGAATGGCATTGCTGAGTCACATAGCAATCTTATTTTAAGTTTTGCTGGACTACCTACCCTCATACGGGGTCTCCTAATGGCTCATTATTTTATAGATTTCTCACAGCATGCATATGTTCCAAATTATTCACATTCTGACAAACACTTGCCTATTAATCATTATTACCATTCTAAAAAGGGTGGAAGTGGTATCTCTTTGTGATTTTGATTTGACTTTCCCTCATGGATTATAAGATTTCACATGCCTTTTCAAAACTCATGAGCATGGAATCATGGCTTGTTCTTGATTTGTTGGTTATGGAATCCCAGGCCAAGCAAAAATGGACAAATGAGAACACTTCAAAAGTACAAGTTACTTTCCAGAACTCAAAAACAATAAACAGAGTGAAAAGGCAACCTAGACACTGGAGAGAAATATTTTCAAACCCAGCTATGTAAGGAGTTAACATTTAATAAATATAAAGCTATTTCACAGCTCAACAGTTGAAATATGATATATGAAATATGATAACCAAATAAAAAGTTCATTTCTATGTTCATGCAGCATTCTCCTCCATGTGTCCTAGGATACACTTTATTAATACTTCTTACACAACTATGCTTACACCTTTCCATTTCTTTAGCAATAGCATCAACCACAAACAGCCAGAGCTCAAACTAATTTGCCTACACACCAAGCAGGACTGAACATCAGATCCACCCAGTGCCAGGACCCTTCTGGGCAGAACTCTGCCTGCTGGAGACTTAAGCAGCAAGCTCAATATTAAGCAGAGATCCCTTAACCTATGGGGAACATACATTTTCATTCAAACTACCACTGCCTATGTCTGCATCAACTATTTCTTATACTTTAGAGTGCCCTGTACATAAAGGGAATATCACAGATGAGTAGTGAATAAATTCGAACCTGCAATTATTCATTTAAAATGAATTTGTTTGCATGATACATCATCAGCAATACTTTAGAGGTTCCTCTATCAATTTATATTGAATTAATATCACCAAATGAATTTATGCAAATGAAAATATACACCCATAATTCTGCCTCCAAACAAAACAACAATACTTAAACCAGGAATTTACAAAAATGAAAAAAATAAAAATTTGTGTTCATCCTTTCCTATGCTTCTTTTCTCTCAAAATATAGGTCACTGTCAATATTGAACCCTCATTTAAGCTTTATCTTTATTAATAGAAATTTTAATTTTCTTTCTTTGTCACTTTCCTTCCGTATCTAATTGATACGGTCTCTGTCCTATATATCCAATTATACAAGCAGGCATGAGTGTGTGGCTGAGAGAACATATACAAAATCATTTATTTCTTTACTCATCTTCACCAACACTTTCATCCCTGAGGTACTATACTTGTTCAACTGATGTCTATAAATACCACTCAAAGCAGTTACGCGTCCACTATGAATCTTCCTATAAATTCCATATTAGGAATTCCCTATTAGGATTATAGTGATGACACATGTGTTAATAAAATGCCTACTCTGATAATATGTGCTAGTGTGTAAGCAATGTCTTTCCTTCATCAAAACCTACTCAAAACTACACCAAGAAGAAGTTGTTTCTATAGAGAGGTTGTCTTGGAATTTGACAATCTGAGTGTAAGTCACCAAGAAAAATTGAATGTGTCAAGTGGTATTTATATATAATGAACATGAAACTTCCTGTCTCAAAACTTACTATGATGATAATATTATTTATTTTCTTAATTTAAAAAATAAGTCAAATTTATGTTTATCTCAAATGATAAACTCCAAGCTCAGCTCAACAAATTGGCTTACTCATAGAGATTATTTTGTAAATAAAGGATAATAAATAAATAAAATAAAATAGGTAAGGAAATTATAAAATAAATGTTTTCATTAATGAAAATTCCTTACTTCTAGCTCTTTGTGTTAGAAACTGTGTAGCTTGGTTTTCAAGTCTGTTTGTATGCATATAAAGGAATGCATTTTAATAGTGTTGTTTTCAATCATGATTTGGACGTTCCAAAATAAAATTCCCAAAATCCTTATCCTTGAAGAAGATTTAATTTGAATCCATAGCTTCACAGACTTAATGTTGAGCTCTGTTTGTACTTCAAATGCCAGACATCCAGGCTCTTCTGATGAGTTTTAACAACAATAATAGAATGAGAAATGTTATAAATACTTTGAATCAGTTTAAAATACCATTCTACATAAATGCTAAGAATTAATTTGAGAAATTAAAAAAATATAATGAAATTAAAAGTTACATTATGATGCTGAAGATATTTATATTCCAGGTCTATAATAAGAAAGGTAGAAGCAGCTGTGTATCATAAAGTCAGAAAGAATCGATACAAATTAAGTTGAACTTGAGAGAGCAGCTCTGTTAAAAATCAGTGCTGACTTAAAAATCAATGGAAGTTTAAACAAACACGTTATGGTTTATCAATGTTACTTGCATGGTGACAGGGCTGACCCATGTTCATCCATGTAGGCCAGCCAAACACCCTCGAGTGAGTCACATACGCCTGATTGCAAGTAACTCTTCCAAATATATATTTATACTATAAATATTCATTTAAGCCTTTCTGTTTTGCTATAAATGCTCCACCCCTGACCATGGCTGATGCAGCACTATGAATTTCATTGTTGTTTGTGGGGCTAATCTTCAGGTCTAAGAATAAATTTAGACAGAGGAGATTTCTTCTGGATGTCATAGAAAATTATGGACTTTTTAATCACAATGGAATTTTTAAAAGAAATACGGAGGAATGTGCCATCCTGAGAAAGTTCACAGGATGACCTAAGTAGTTCAACACATGAAAGTCTTTGAACAGTGCATGACTTATGGGAGGTTCTATTATTATTTCTTAAACACATTGTTCTTAAAATCAGAATGTCAAGTTCATTTGTTTTGCTACCTCACATTGTTACAGTGATAATGAGTTTATTCCACCATAACATTTTTTATATGCCTTCTCCTTCCACCCCAAGCCCACCTCACTGAGGGCTTTCCTTAGTGTGGTTATTGGTATTCACTGTAGGGTGATGAATGCACTATCAGTCTCTGAGGGGCAGGGCAATGCCTCAGAATACACCTCAATTAGAAACATTTTTGACACAGAATTGCTCCTCTACTATACAATAAATTGCTCATTATCCAAAAGCATTATGCAAATCAGTAAATTTAAACTTTGTTCTATTG
>PVHP010000814.1:91909-126524 GCA_004024765.1 Zapus hudsonius | reverse complement strand
GTGGTGGTGGCCCTGGTGCGCTCGCTCCCCCCCCCCTCTCTCCTTGAAAATGAATAAATAAAATATTTTTTAAAGTCAGAGGGAAGCTGGGCGTGGTGGTGCACGCCTTTAATCCCAGCACTTGGGAGGCAGCGGTAGGAGGATCACCATGAGTTCAAGGCCACCCTGAGACTACATAGTGAATTCCAGGTCAGCCTGGGCTAGAGTGAGACCCTACCTCGAAAAACCAAAAAAAAAAAAAAAAAAAAAAAAAATCAGAGGGATCCTCCTATTTCAGCCTCACCCACCTCCCAGTGCTGGAATTAAAGGCATATTCCACCATTTGGATATTTTTAAAAGCCAAAACCAATTTAAAAGAACTTTGCTCTATTTAATCCAAGCCATTGGCAACTTCTTCCAATGATCAAGACATAAAGAAAAAATAATATGCTTAAGTACAAAATGCCTAAAGCTTTTTCAAAGAATAACTTGTGAACTTTTTTTTTTTTTTTTTTTTTTTGGTTTTTCAAGGTAGGGTCTCACTCTAGCCCAGGCTGACCTGGAATTCACTATGTAGTCTCAGGGTGGCCTCCAACTGATGGTGATCCTCCTACCTCTGCCTCCTGAGTGCTGGGATTAAAGGCGTGCGCCACCACGCCCGGCTACTTGTGAACTTTTTAAAATTATTTTATTGATTTGCAAGCAGAGAGAGATTGCATCAGGGCCTCCAGCCACTGCAAAGGAACCCCAGATACATGCACCACTTTGTGCATCTGGCTTTATGTGGGTACTGGAGAATTGAACCCAGGGATCATTAGGCTTTGCAGGCAAGCGCCTTAACCACTGTGTCGTATTCCCAGCCCCTTCTGAACTTTTTATCAATCAGTAAAATGTGGTGCAAAGAAATTCAGACAGCCAACCCAGAGAACTTAATGGATGGCATAGTGCTATTTTCATGGAATTAACAATGTAGTGAAGACAAGTAAATAAATACTATTTCCAGAATCAAGAGACAATAGAGAGCAAGGTGCGGTGGCACACACATTTAATCCCAGCATTTAGGAGGAAGAGATAGCAGGATCACTGTGAGTTTGAGGTCAGCCTGGGCTAGAGTGAGACACTACCTGGAAAAACCAAAAATCCAAATTTTTATTTTTTGTTTATCGAGGTAGGGTCTCACTCTAGCCCAGGCTGACCTGGAATTCACTGTGTAGTCTCAGGGTGGCCCTGAACTCTTGGTGATCCTCCAACCTCTGCCTCCAGAGTGCTGAGATTAAAGGCCTGCGCCACTACACCTGGCTGTTTTTTTTTTTTTTTTTAAAAGAAACAATAGAGACCAGCTATGATGGTTTATCTTGAGTGAACTGAGATTCTCAAACTTGAGTGGAGAGATGCCACTTGTAAGCGTGTGCAGGCACATGAAGGTATGTGTATGTGTACATTTCCAGAGAACATTAAGGAGAGTAGAGAACCCTGGATGGGCAGCACCACCCAATTGGTTGCAGTCCTGGCTAATCTAAACAAGCAAGAAAGAAGAAACTATATAACACAGGTATCCTCCTCTGTTTCCAGGCCACCATGAGATGAAAAACCAGATATAACACCCTGCCTACTACAATATTCTGCCTTACCGCAGGCCCAAACACTGATTCCAACAGACCAGAAACTGAAACCTCCGAAACCATGACAAAAATAAAATTTTTCTCCTCTTAAGTTGTTCTATCAGGTAATTTATTTGCAAGGAGAAAGAGAGAGAGAGATGACCGACAGAATGAGAATGAATGGGCCCACCAGAGCCTCTTGCCACTGTAAACAAACTCCAGATACACACACTACTTTGTGCATCTAGCTTTATGTGGGTACTGGGGAATCAGACACAGATTGTCAGGCTTTGCAAGCAAGTGTCTTTAACCCCTAAGCCATCTTGCCAGCCCTCGGGTACTTTTCATAATAACAAAAAGTACAGACATTGAGCCACAGCACCAACTGAGAACTGAGGGTTCCAGGGGAAGGTTCAGCCTAAATCTAACATTTCAATATTCTCACACTATCCCTTGCTTCACCAAAGACAGGTAACTTGCGAATCCTCTGCTATTCCACATCTCTGTTTTAGCTCATGGAACGAACATTCATTTTCTACTTTACCTGGTTAAATTCTTTAAGAAGTCTTCCGAATCCACTCTCTTTTGTAGTCAACTTTCTTGTTACTGCAACAAAGAACCCAACCAAAAGCGGCTAATAGGATGAACAGGTTTATTTTGGTTTATAGACTTGAGGCAACACCTCTGCCATAGCACTGCAAACAGTAGGAGGAAGGTGTGCCATAAACTGGCAAGGGAGAAGCTGGCTATAAGCCCAGCCCTCAACACACCTCCAACAAGGTTCCTATTCCAAAACTGCCACCAGCTGAGGATCAAGCATTCAGGAAACATATTTTTGTGGGGGACACCTGATCTCCTTCCCCTAACCCAATCCTTCTCTCTGCTTCCATAGTATCCACCATACCTCTCTCACAGCACTCACTATAATAAAATTGAGCTCCATTATCCATCCATGTACTATATACTTGTGAATTCATTTATCTCACTAAAATTTACTTGTAACAGCAAAACCCAAGTACATGATGGTTTTGTAGTAATACCCAGAAGTACACAAAACAGAAAAATTTAAGTCACCCAATGCACATGTCCAACAGGGGCCATTCTTTACCTTCACATTTCAGGCCATAGTTTAAACAAATATTCTGGGGCTGGAGAGATGGATCAACAGTTTAGGCATTTGCTTGCAAAGCCTAAAGACCCAGGTTTGATTCCCCAATATCCAAATAAAGCCAGATACAGAGAGTGGTGCATACATCTGAAGTTCATTTGCAGCAGCAGCAGGAGGAGACCCTGGCATGCTCTCTCTCTCTCCATGCAAATAAAAAAAATTTCATAAATAAATCAATGTCTGACCTGTGATCTATTTAGTACCACATGTTTATGCTTTTTTGCTGGTGGTCTTGTTATTTAAAATGGCTCCCAAGCATAGTTCTAAAGTGGTGTTTTAGTGTTTCTAAGTACAAGAAGGTTGTGGTAAGCACCATGGAGAAAGTATAGAACATATCTCTCACAAATAACAAGAATCAACTCTAAGCCAGGCATGGCTTACAAACTTGTAATCTCACCACAGGAGGATCAGGAATCCAAGGATATCCTCAACTATAAAGTAAATTTGAGAACAGCCTGGGCTACATGAGACCCTGTCTCAAAGGGGGAAAAAAACCCTTTACCCATTTCTATCACTAAGCAAAAGTTGGAAAACTAGGCCTATAGACCAAATAAATCCAACTTACCACCTGTCTTTATAATGAAGTTTATTGTAACATAGCCATGTTCACTCATATATTATTTATCACATCTTTAACATTACAATGGCATAGTAGCAAGAGAGACCAGGATTTCATGGGAAAGGTTTGATGACCTCTACACTAGATGCTAAGGAATCAAAAAAAAAACAAAAACAAAAAAAACAATGATGTATTCTTCTCTATAATCCTAGCAAATGCTGGCATAATAGGCTAGGTAACTAAACTACAGTGTTTAGGCACTGGACCTAGAAAACAATCTATTCCAAAAACCCAGGGGCAACTACTTTAAGTTTTCTAGACATAAACAAGTTTTGAAAAAAAAAAATTGCACACAAAAAATAAAACAAACACTGGTATGTGACAGAAGGAAGAAAGGTGAAAAAAGATAAGACTCAAAGGGTGTAGTGGCACATGCCTTTCATCCCAGCACTAGGGGGGCCAGAGATAGGAAAATCACCTACCAAGTGAATTCCAGGTTTACCTGAGCTTAGTGCAAGCCCCTACCTTGAAAAAAAAAAAAAAAGAAAGAAAGAAAAAAGAAAGACTCAAATGAGGTCAGATAATAAATGTGAGGAACAACTAAGGTACAGTCCAGACTGAATTCCAAAGACAGGACGAAGATAAGGAAGGATTGATAAGAGTTTAGCTAAATATTCAATGACATTTTCCTTATCTAAAGACCTATTTCCTATGCTTAGAGCCTCAACCTCTAAGTAATCTCTCCAGCCCAACAGTTTCCATTTTTATATGCTCATTCTTCCCTAGAAGACAAACATATATTATGTTTTAATTCAAGACGCTAAATGCAGAGCACTTAAAGAAAAGTCCTGAGCAGTTCCATCACAGACCTTTGCCTTTGTGTATAAAGTAGATAAATATTGTTGTTGTTTTCGAGGTAGGGTCTCACTCTAGCCCAGGCTGACCTAGAACTCACTCCATAGTCCCAAATTGGCCTTGAACTCACAGTCATCCTCCTACTTCTGCCTCCCTGCTGCTGGGATTAAAGGTGAAAATGATTTCTGATCCTATAATTTCATATCCTCAATTAACTCACTGATTGTTAACAACAATCCATTGGCAGGCTAAGATCCTGTTTGATTTGAAACAAAGCAAAAGGACCAGAACCCTTGCCACACTGACCTGGAGTAGTTTATTTGACAGGGGAAAAAGTTTAAATGTGAATCTCAACAGAACACCACTTAACAGTTGAGGTTGGCAGTCCCTCCCAGGCTGGATGTTCAACCCAAACCACATCTCAAGGCTGAAAACCAACAACCCACAGGCTAACCTCCTACAACCATTCAGAAAGAGATCCAAAGCATACACTGGGCAGCGAAAGAACAAACTCGTTGAGACATTATTATCATTACTAATAATCATATGAAGCTAAATTTTGTTTATTCATGGTGTGAATTTTAGTGGTTTATGCTAGAACCTCTCTAGGAGTTGTCAAAAAAGATCCTACTAAGATTAATCACCAAAGTAGGACAGGTAGTATAAACAAGGAATGCATAAAAATATTTAAATTTGGGCTGGAGAGATGGCTCAGCGGTTAAGGCACTTGCCTCCAGTGCCTAAGGCCCCTGGCTTAATTCCCCAGTACCCACATATGCCAGACCCACAAGGTGGTGGCCCTGATGCTCTCTCTCTCTTTCTCTCTCTCTGTATCTCTCTGCTTGAAAATGAAATATAGAAAATATTTAAATATATATAAAACATTTAAATTAAAAATTAATTAATTAAGCCAGGCATGGTGGTACATGTCTTTAATTTCAGCACTCAGGATGCAGAGGTAGGAGATTGCCACCTGAGACTACATAGTGGATTCCAGGTCAGCCTCTGCTAGAGTGAGACCCTACCTCAAAAAAGCAAAACAAAACAAAAAAGTTAAATACATGATTTATAACTATAATGAAGCATATTAAAAGCATACTGAGAAAGATAAGCAAGAAAACAGTCAGTTCAGCTATAATACTAACTTCAAAAGTGGGATTTTTTTTCCATCATACCAAATGACACACATTTTGCGGTTGTTTATGTTTGTTCACAAGAAACACAGGTGAGCAGGGTCCTGGTGGCACAGGACTGTAATCCCAACAATGAAGAGGCTGAGGCGGTGCCAGGCGTGGTAGTATACACACGCCTTTAATCAGCATTCAGCAGAACAAAGTAGAAGGATCACTGTGGGTACGAATGAGGTCAGCCTGGGGTAGAGTGAGACCCTACCTAGAAAATCTAAAGAGGCTGAGGCAGAAGAATCAAAAGTGAGTTCAAGGCCAGTAGAATAACAGGGCTTGCTAGATATGTTGTCTAGCTGAATTGGCAACCTCTGAGCTCAATGAGAGACCATGTCTCAAAGCTAAAGTAGAGGTCTGGGCATGTTGGCTCATCCTTTTAACTCCAACACTCGGGCGGCTAAGGTAGGTAGGATGCCATAAGTTTAAGGTCAGCCTTGTAAAAAGAGTAAATTCCAGGTCCGCCTGGGCTAGAGACCCTGACTCAAAAAAAAAAAAAAAAAAAAAAGGTAGAAAGTGATTGAAGACTCCCACCCATCATCTTTGACTTCATTAAGCATGTGCATATGTGTGCACCTGGATACACAAACAGGCAAAGACACACATGCATGCATGCACACCACACACAAAAAATGAGTAATTTTCAAAACCAAATAATAAAAAAGAAAACAAACACAAGGAAATGTCCTCAGTCTAGTGATGCTACACAAGAATATAAAACATACTACAAACATCTACAGTTTCCTCAGTTCAACCTGAGCACCTACAAGTATCCACTTCAATTTCAAGACCCTCTTTGCCTTTAATCCCAGCATTTGGCAGGCTGAGGTAGGAGGATCACTGTGAGTACAAGGACAGCCTGGAACTACAGTAAGTTCCAGGTCAGCTTGGGGTTAGAGTGAGACCCTACCTCAAATAAATAAATAAATAAATAAATAAATAAATAAATAAATAAATAAATAAATAAATAAATAAATAAATAAATAATAAAGGTCCTCTATTACTTCACAAGAACTCTCAAGCTGAAATCCACTCCACAAGCAAATTTTATATCTTCTTTAGGATGCTGTTCATCATATTTAATGTAATATGTACATGTTTATTGACAATTTAATATATATGAAATTATACAACTGCCTTTAATCAGTTCTGTATCTTTTTTTTTTTTTTTTTTTTTTTTGAGGTAGGGTCTTGCTCTAAGACCAGTCTGACCTGGAATTCACTATGTAGTCTCAGGCTGGCTTTGAACTCATGGCAATCCCTGTGTACTGGGATTAAAAGTGTGCACCAAGTCGGGCGTGGTGACGCACACGGGAGGCGGAGGTAGGAGGATCACCATGAGTTCAAGGCCACCCTGAGATTACACAGTGAATTCCAGGTGAGCCTGGGCTAGAGTGAGACCCTACCTCGAAAAACCAAAAAAAAAAAAGGTTATACTCTTATATTCCATCTCCCTCATACCCATTCCATTTAAAAACATTTTTTTATTTGGGAGCAGAGACAGAGAGACATAAAGAGTATGGGTACACCAGGGCCTCCAGATTCATGTGCCACATTTGGCTTTACATAGGTACTGGAGAATAGAACCTTAGTTGGCAAGGATCAAGTGCCTCCAATCTCTGAGCCATCTCTCCAGCCTGTGATCCACCACACATGGATTTTTTTTTTTTATCAAGGTCTCACATAGCTCAGGCTAGCCTGGAATTTAATATGTAGCTCCAGCTGGCCTTAAATTTGTGGCAATCCTCCTACCTCAGCCTCCTAAGTGCTAGAATTATAGGCATAATCTACCATACTTGGCTCCAGTTTCTAAACCCTGAAATCTACCTGTTACTTTTGACTCTTGCTTCTCCTTAAGTTTCCCATGTTGAATTAAGTCCTTTGGATTCCATTTTATACTTGTTCATGTCTCCCCATCTCCAAAGCTGTAATTTGGTTCAAATCCTTTTTTTATCTCATTTGGATTCTATTCAATACACAATGAACCAGGCTCTCTCCCTAGCCTCAGGTCTTTGCACACCCTATTTCCTTTGCCTAGGAGAAACTCTACCATTCTCCTTTCCTTTCTCCTCTAACTTCTACTCATTCTTTACACTTCAATTGAGTACTTTAACAGCTGGCTAATTTGTTCCTAGTGCCATGTGTTCCAAGAACAGTGTGTATACACCCACAAACAAAATCCATCACACTACAGTCTACCTGCTAACTATTCTGTGTCTTCTACTAAAATACTCTGTTGAAAGCAAGGGGAGATCTTATTTACTATATCTTTTATGCCCAGCATACTGTAAGTACTCAATAATTATTTAGTGAGTGAACGAGAAGAAATCTTCAATCCAGGCTGTCATCTTTCTACTGCATTTCTCCTGGCTTTGAAGAAATAGTCCTAGCCTAAAAGTCATAAGTGGATATCTCATAAAAGGTGGATCAAAAACAAGACTAACCAACCTAGCCATGCTACTTTAGTTCATTTTCTAAACATCAGGCCAACCAAAAAAAAATTAAGTACAAAATCCTGAAGAGGGCTGGAGAGATGGCTCAGCGGTTAAGACACTTGCCTCCAGTGCCTAAGGCCCAGAGTTCAATTCCCCAGGACCCACATAAGCCAGACCCACAAGGTGGTGGCCCTGGTGCGCTCTCTCTCTCTCTCTCTCTCTCTCTCTCTCTCTCTCTCTCTCTCTCTGCTTGAAAATGAATAAATAAATAAAAAATCCTGAAGAGGGTTGGAGAGATGATAAGCAGTTCAGGGTGTTTCCTGAATAAGCATGAGAGCCAGAGGGGGGCTGAGACCAATGAGTTTGATTCTCAGATTCTATGTAAATAGCTGGACATGGCCGTACATGTCTGTAACTCCAGTTCTATGGGTGGAAGAGATCACAGAATCACTGGGCCTTGTGAGACTGCCAAGACTCCAGAACTAGTGAAGAAGCTTTAGCTCAACACACAATCGGATAAGAGATGAAGAGGTTAACTTACACACACACATATACACACCAAACATGTATCATACCACACACACAAACACACACAGCCAAGCCAAAATCCTAGAGAAAGTTCACAGTTCATTTTGATGGTACCCAATTGAAAACAGAAAAAAAAAAATTCTAATCCTACATTTACTAAATTCTATAGTGCCACTTAGTGGTGAGTGAGGGAAGCACTTAAGAAATGATCTGTGGTAACACCCAAGGGGATATTAGGGAACCTTAAATGGGTAGCGTTTCCTAAAACAAGTAGGAAGTTGCTGAGTATGCTGGCACACCCCTCTAATCCCATCATTTGGGAGGCTGAGGCAGATAGATTCTTGTGAGCTAGAGGTCAGCTTGGGCTAGTGACTTCCAGACCAGCTTGGGCTTTAGAGGACACTAAAAAAAGTATGAACCAGGGAATTCAGGCTTATTGAGCTAGTCTGGCTCACTGCATCACCCTTGGGAACTTACATCACTGGGGCTCAGGCTCCCCAGCCCATTCTCCTGCTCAGAGTCCTTCCCAGACTCAGTGCCTTGGGAGGCCCGTGAATGAGATGGATGAATCCATATCTCCAGGCGAGTGGTGTCATCTCCAACATGCCGGAAAGTAGACTTCTTTCCTTTCCGCCACTGATCAGGGCTCAGTTCAGATTCTTCATGTTGCTTCTTTTCCATCTGTTCAGCCTGTAAACCATACAGATATACAAGCTCATTCTCCTGGGATTCAGCTAACAAGAGAAGCCCTTCCTTACCTGTGTTTGTTGTCTAAAGACCATAGAAAAAGTAAAGACTTTACCATAGGTACCAAGTGACAGCTGCTTTGTCTCATACAATTTATAAATGCTATGAAGTAGATGTGGATCATGTATACCCAGGCTAAGGAGATGGCTCAGTGGTTAAAGGTGCTTGCTTGGAATATGTATGCCCAAGGGCACTGAAAGCGTCTTCTAAAGATCAATTTTATTCTACACAGAAACTGACTAGTATCCCATAAGCGCAGCCCAACTGAGGCCATTATTAGTTGTTCCTCTGAGAATACTTAGTTAGGCAAGTGGGGAAATGCACTCTTCTAGGAAGTAGTGAGTCCACCTGCATTCCCACTCACCTTTCGTTTGGTTTCTTCAAACAAGCTCATGAGACTTTCCTTGGCAGTCAGGATAGGGTTGCTGGCTGCTAAACTGCGCATATAGTAATATACAGCATCAAGCTTCCTCCTCTGTGGAAAGACGCCAGAGTCAATCAATTTCTCTTTCTCTTCTTTACTTTTCTTCCCTTCCCTTCCTTCCCCGTTCCTTCTTTTTAAAAAATATTTTATTTATTCATTTTCAAGCAGAGATACAGAGACAGAGACAGAGAGACAGAGAGACAGAGAGACTACCACCTTGTTGGTCTGGCTTATGTGGGTACTGGGGAATTGAACCCCGGGCCTTAGGCACTGGAGGCAAGAGCCTTAACCACTGAGTCATCTTTCCAGCCCCTCCTTTCTTTTTTATACTAGGGATTAAAACTAGGACCTTTTACATGATAGGAAAGTACTCTACAACTGAGCTTTTTGTATTTGAGACAGGATCTCACTAAGTTAACCAGGCTAGCCTTGAACTCTCTCTATAACCCAAGAAGGCCTTGAACTTGGGTTCCTCTTGCCTCAAGCCTCTCTAGAAGCTGGAATTACAGGCCTGCAACACCAGGATCAGCTCATTTTATTTCTGATATCAGCATAACACAGCTGACCCAGGAAACCCAGTCATCTTCCAAGCCTGTCCCTCTAGCTGTGGGCAATTCCAATCGTGATGCAGGACTGGGGAGATAGCTCAGTTGGTAAAGTGCTTGTCTCACAAGCATGAGGACTTAAGTTTGATGCTCAGTACCCACATGACTGCCAGGTGTGGTGGCACATGCTGTAATCCCAGTGCTGGAAAAGTAGAGACAGGTGGATTACTAGTGCTGGCCAGGAATTCTAGCCTAACTGGTGTGCTCCAGACCAATGAGAGATCCTGTCATAAAAAGAAGTGTTAAGGATGACAACTGGAGGTTACCACATATGTGCATATGCATTTGCACAGACATGTGCCCATGTATATGAATGCATAAGCACACATTAAGGAAAGAAACGAAAATCAGAACGTAATCCATGAGAGAAGCCAAAGCAATTACACCAGAGGTATTCACCAGCACAGTACTATATATATATATATATTTTTAAATATTTTATTTATTTATTTTTCAAGCAGAGAGATACAGAGAGAGAGACAGAGAGACAGAGAGAGAGAGAGAGAGAGAGAGAGAGAGAGAGAGAGAGAGAACACACCAGGGCCACCACCTTGTGGGTCTGGCTTATGTGGGTCCTGGAGAATTGAGCCCAGGGCCTTAGGCACCAAAGGCAAGTGCCTTATCCGCTGAGCCATCTCTCCAACCCTCACAGTACTATATTTTATGTGAACAGGTGCTCCAAGAACCAAGTACTCATATGGGGGAAAAAAGAATAAAGAAACCCTTTAAAGGAGCTGAAGAGATGGCACTTGCCTCCACTGCCTAAGGCCCCTGGCTCAACTCCCCAGTACCCACATAAGCCAGACTCACAAGGTGGTGGCCCTGGTTCTCTCTCTATCCCTACCTCTCCTTCTCTCTATATATATCTCTCTGCTTGGACATGAATAAATAAAATATTAAAAAAAAAAAAGAATGTTCAGCTGGGCATGGTGGCACACGCCTTTAATCCCAGCACTAGGGAGGCAGAGGTAAAAGGATCACCATGAGTTCAAGGCCACCCTGAGACTACATAATGAATTCCAGGTCAGCCTGGGCTAGAGTGAGACCCTACCTCAAAAAACCAAACAAAACTAGGGCTGGGACACAAACCAAAAAAAATAAAAGAAGGCCGGATGTGGTGGCACACGCCTTTAATCCCAGCACTCAGGCGGCCGAGGTAGGAGGATCACCATGAGTTCAAGGCCACCCTGAGACTACATAGTGAATTCCAGGTCAGCCTGGGCTAGAGTGAGACCCTACCTCGAAAAGCCAAAAATAAATAAATAAATAAAAAATAAAAGAATGTTCAACTCACTTTACATTCACTATTTAATGGTCAGTATGGTAAAATGAAATTAGGCGCTAGACAGACCCAGATTAAAATACTGGTTCATCCAGACTTTGACTTTGAAACTTTGGACAAATTGCATAAAAATCTTCCTAAATTTCTATGTCCTCATTTTAAATACAGGAGCAATACTATCCATGTAGCAATGTCTTTAGGTGTAGAGATAGTATCTCTGATGTGTTGAACACTTGCCTTGAGCTTATCTGGACTCAATGATACCATTGATATAATTTAAGAATTTAAAAAGTGGGTTGAATTTATTTTTTGTTTTTTTGAGGTAGGGTTTCACTCTAACCCAGGCTGACCTGTAGTCCCAGGCTGGCCAAACCCATGGCATTCCTACTACTTCTGCCTCACCCCCCCCCCAAAAAAAAAAGAATACAAGAGCTTATTATGTATCTGTGACTATAAATGCATGTATGTGGGTATGGGTGAACACACTGGAGGTTAGAGGATAATTTCAGGGCATTTCTTGTGTCCTTTCCGCCTTTTTTTTTTTTTTGTCAAGTCAGGATCTCGTTCTAACCCAGGCTAACCTGGAACTTACTTCAGACCAGGTTGACGGAAAACTCAAGACAATCTAACCTCAGCCTTCTAAATGCAAGGATTAAGGACCTGAGCTACTATACCCAGCTTCCTCCCACTTTCTTGAGACAGGGTCTCTTGTTTTGCTGCCACTTGCAAGCTTCCAGATTTTCCTAACTCTGCCTCCTATTGCACAGGCATATAAAGATTATGATTACAGATGTGTGTTCCACTTTGTGTCTACCTTTATGTTGGTATTGAGGTAGACTGAACTCAGGTTAATAGGCTTGTAAGCAAGCACCTTTAACCTTTAAAGCTATCTGTCCAGCCTGAGAGTTTTGATGAGTAAGTACAGTAAGGGCCCAGGTTCTAAGGGTAAAATGCTTGAGGGTAGAGATTTGGCTCTGCATTTAGAAGGTCTGGTTTATCTAGATAAATTTCATTATTTGCATAATATAGATTGTTACAAAAAACATATGGCTTCTATAAATATAAAACCGTTACAAGCCAGCTTCATGTGTGGTGGTGCAGACATTTAATCGCAGCACAGGAGAGGCCGAGGTTGAAGGATCTTTGATCCCAACACTCAGGGGGCTGAGGCATGATTACCATGAGTTTGAGGCCAGGCTGGATACATGAGACAAGTGTCATTAAAAAAATAAAATACAGTTTCCATTTATTTGTTTGTTTATTTATTTTGAGGTAGGGTCTCGCTCTAGCTCAGGCTGACCTGGAATTCACTATATAGTCTCTCAGGGTGGCCTTGAATTCACAGCGATCCTCCTACCTCTTCCTCCCTAGTGCCCATTAACCCCCTAACTCAAAAGGCAGTGAGAGCCAGGGACAACTCAATTCCACCAACAAGACATGGAATGATGGCTTACATCCTGACAGATGATCCACCTGGGCCTTCACACAGGGCCCTAATGAAACCTATGAGAAAGTGATGAGACAAACAGGAAACCAATCACCACAGCAAGTCTGATAACCCATGAAAGGTCAATGGAGACAGACAACAACGATAACCAATACAACCCAGGACAAAGGTCCAGAGATACTTAAGATCTCAACAATAAAGCAAACCTAAAACTCACCTACCACGACTCAGGGAACTGAGTGGAAGAGGGGGTGGAAAGAATGTAAGAGCCATGGTGGAGGAGAATATCCAGAGACATTACCCCCCCTCAGCAACAATACACAAAGGGGGAAGAAAAAAAAAAAGAAAAGAAAAACTAGCTACCTCTGGTGCAGTTACGTTCATAACCCCCTAACCTATGGACAGATCTAGTATGCGCACCGAGGAAGTATTCTAGTTGGTAGGGGACAGAGAGGAGGGAATCGGAGACACCTGTACAAGATTTGCTCATACGAGGTATACACTTATTCATAATAAAGATATTTTTTAAAAAAATAAGTAAAAGAAAATAAAAAAAGAAAGAAAAGGGTCAGGCGCCTGCAGTGGTAAGAGCTGAGAGCCCTGGCCTACCCTCCCTTCCTCCCTCTCTCCTCCCCTTGCAAATAAAAAATTTAATTAAAAAAAAAATCTGTATCTTAGGTTGGATGTTGAATGATGTCACATGCCTGTAATCCCAATACTCAGGAGAACTACAACTGCAAGGCCAGCTTGGGTTATAAAGTAAGACCTTGTCTTAGAATTTAAAAAAAAAAAGCTGTATTTTTCAGAAACTCCTGTGTGTTATTATACACATCTGTAATGCTAGTGTTCTGAAATCTAAGGCAAGGATGATCACAAGTTCAAAGCCAGCCTGGGCTACTTAGTGAAGCTCCATCTCAAAGGAAAAGAAAAAGAAAAAGAAAAATAGGGGCTGGGAGATGACTTGTTAAATGACTTACTACTCAATTATAGGATCTTATTGCTCAAGCGTAGGACCTGAATTCAATCCTCAGTACCCATGAAGAAGGTTGGATATGAACTAGCATGCCCATCACCCCAGTCCTGAGGGGGTGGTGAAGAGAGAATTGCTAAGGCTTTCATGTCAGTTGGACTGACTAAAACGCTGTAGCTTCAGGTTTAGTGAAAGGCTCCACCTCAAGGAAATAAACATGAAGAGTAGGAGGACATTCAATATTCTCCTCTGGTCTCTGCACAGTACACACAAGGCACATATATGCATATAACAGGATACATATGCATGGGTGCGTGCGCACACACAAAGGGAAGCTGCCTTCGAAACACTTCCCCTGTCCACAGAATTTCTTACCGTATACACTGCCAGTAAAGCCAACTGGTTATAGGGGCGTCCATTCTTGGGAGCAATGTGCTGGGCTTTCAGGTACCAACTAGAATATATTAAAAAAAATATATATATATATATATTAGCTGGGCGTGGTGGTGTACGCCTTTAGTCCTAGCACTTGGGAGGCAGAGATAGAAGGATTGCCATGAGTTCAAGGGCACCCTGAGGCTATAGTGAATTCCAGGTCAGCCTGGGCTAGCACGAGAGCCTAACCTCGAATAAAAAAAAACAAATAATCCTGACAACCCCTCTACTTAAGTCATAACCTAGGAAGTTATCTGGACATAGCTCTGGAATTGTCAGACATTACTAAAGGGATTGATAGGGACACTTGGAGGACATTCATATGGGCAGCAGCTCAAGAGGTCAATTGTTTCATAGGGCTTCACTTAATGCCACAAAGGGAAGAGAAGAATGAGCTGAGTGGGAGGTAAGAAAGTACCTGCGTGCTTTCCCATAGTTTGCTGTATCATTGGCTTGCTCACGATATCTAGAGATGTCTCCTTGGCAAATCATACATCGCTGGGCACTAATCAAGGCATATTTTACCTTCAGAAGAAACAACCAGTTAACAGAGAACCAAGAAACATTAAATTCAACCCCAAAAGGAGAGGGACAGGGTCAAAATGACAGAGTAGTATAACAATATAGCTTGAAACCTAACCTCAGCTAACAAAAACTAGCCAACATCATGATACAAGATCTACTAAGAAAACACAGCAGTAAGAATGAGAGCAGGGCTGGGCGTGGTGGTGCACGCCTTTAATCCCAGCACTTGGGAGGCAGAGGTAGGAGGATTGCCATGAGTTCAAGGCCACCCTGAGACTACATAGTGAATTCCAGGTCAGCCTGGGCTAGAGTGAGACCCTACCTCGAAAAACCAAAAAAAAAAAAAAAAGAATGAGAGCAGGAAGTGTCATGCCTTTAATCCCAGCACTCAGGAGGCAGAGGTAGGAAGATCACTGTGAGTTCGAGGCCAGCCTGAGACTACATAGTGAATTCCAGATTAGCCTGAGCTAAAGCGAGACCATACCTTGAAAAATCAAAAAATAAATAAAATAATAAATAAAGGGAAAATGGTGATTCTTATTTCAATTCCCAGGAAAATGGGAAACTATATTTAGAAACTAGTACTCAAGCAACTTCTGTGGTCTCAAGGAAGCCTTTGGAATACCTGAGACTAGGATTTTTCATCTGAGTTTAAAAATACATTTTCTTTTTTCTTTTTTTTTGGTTTTTCGAGGTAGAGTCTCGCACTAGTCCAGGCTGACCTGGAATTCACTATGTAGGCTCAGGGTGGCCTTGAACTCAAGGCGATCCTCCTACCTCTGCCTCCGGAGTGCTGGTATTAAAGGTGTGCGCCACCATGCCCGGCCAACCTGAGACTACATAGTGAATTCCAGATCAGCCTGGGTTACAACAAAACCCTACCTCAAAAAACCAAAAAAAAAAAAATTTCTAAGACTGCAAAGATAACTCAGTAAAGTGCTTGCCTCACAAGCATGAGGTCAGGGCTCCAGTGCCCAGCCAGTCTAGCATTATCAATGAATTCCAGTACAATGAGAAATCCTGCCTCAAGAAAAGGTGGAGGGAATTTCTGAAGATGGTACCCAAGGTTGTCCTCTGGCCTCCACATGCTCATTCACACACATAAAATACATGTATCATATTCTATAGAGCAATAGAAATAAACAAATGTAAAATTACATAGAAGACTATGAATTGAGCTGGGTGTGGTGATACAAGCCATTTAATCCAAGCACTTGGGAGGCAGAGGTAGGAGGATCAGATCACTGTGAGTTCAAGGTCAGTCTGGGACTGTATACAGTGAGTTCTAAGTCAGCCAGTGAGACCCTACCTCAAATGCCCCCCTCAAAAAACAAACCAAAAATACTATGAACTGATACACAACTATTAAGAAAATTGGAGTTGGAGAGATCGCTTAGTGGTTAAGGCATTTGCCTGCAAAGCAGAAGTACCCGAGTTTGATTCCCCAGTGTCCATGTAAAGCCAGATGCACAGGGTGGAACATGTGTCTGGAGTTCATTTGCCTGGCACACCCATTCTCTCTCTCTCTTTCTCTCTGCCTGCCCCCTCTCAAATTCAATAAATAAAGTTTATTTTTTAAAAAAAGGCAATTGTTTAAAGCCAAGCCTTTAGTCTCAGCACTCTGGAGGCTGAGGTAGGAGAATTACACACAGTTCAAGGCCAGCTTGCAGTTAGAGTGAGTTCCAGGTAAGCCTGAACTAGAATTCAACTCTGCCTAAAAACAAAAAACAAAAAAATTTGGTTACTCTGAAAAAATTAAAATATTGATTACTCTGTTCATCATTATAGTTTTTCCTCACACTGTTACTACCCTATGTTCAATTTTCCTAAAATAATAAATTATTCTACTCTTGGCCTGGAGAGATGGCTCAGTGGTTAAAGGCACTTGCTGGTAAACTGACAACCCAGGTTCCATTCAACCAGTACCTACATAAAACTAGATGCAAAAGTGGCGCATGTATCTGGAATCTGCAGTGTCAAGAGGCCCTGGCACTCCCATATTTATTTGTAGTCATTCTCTTTCTCTCTCCAATCAATCAATCATTTGTTTTGTTTCGAGACAGGGTCTCACTCTAGCACAGGCTGACCTGGAACTCACTCTGTAGTCACAGGCTGGCCTCAAACTCACAGTGACCCTCCTAACCTCTACCTCCTGAGTGCTGAGTTTACAGGCATGCACCACCACACTTGAACAAATAAAAATATTTTTTATTTACTTATTTGTAAACAGAGAGAGAATGGGTGTGGCAGGGCCTCTAGCCACTGCAAATGAACTCCAGATGCATGTGCCACTTTGTGTTTCTGGCTTTAATGTGAGCACTGGGGAATCCAACTTGGGTCATTAGGTTTTTCGGGCAAGCACCTTAGTTGTTGAGCCATCTCTCCAGCCCCAAATAAATATATTTTTAAAAACAGATCCGGGATGCTGTAGCCTCTGCTCACCTGTTCAGCAACATTCTCCATTCACTCTCTGGCCCTTAGACCAATTCCCCAACATCCTCCATCTCTCCTACTTCAGGAATGTTTCTTTTATCCAGTCTTCCAATATATTGCTCACATAATGTTTGAGGTCTTTGGCTTTTTGAGGTAGGGTCTCACTCTAGTCCAGGCTGACCTGGAACTCACTATATAGTCTCAGGCTGGCCTCAAACTCAAGGTGATCCTCCTACCTCTGCCTCCTGAGTGCTGGGACTAAAGGTGTGTGCCACCACGCCCAGCGATGAGGTCATTGGCTTCTACTTAAATGTGATTTCCTCAGTCCTCTAAACCAGGTTAACTTCTTTAATGTATACCCACAATACTCTTTGGAAAACTCACTGTATTAGTAATTATTCATGCAATAACTTACACTCATGCACAAAGTGAGATCATGGCTTTTTATTCTGCATTGCCTCTGCCTAAAATGGCACCTAGCACATAAGAAGGGCTCAATAAACACCTGTTGATTACAAAGAGAGTATGTAACAGCCATTCATCAGAAAGAGTAGGAGAAGCGGGCGTGGTGGTACATGCCTTTAATCCCAGCACTTGGGAGGCAGAGGTAGGAGGACCACGGTGAGTTCAAGGTCAACCTGGGCTAGAGTAAGACCCTACACTGGGGGTAGGGATGATACTAAAAATGTCTATCACCAGGCTGGAGAAATGGTTCAGTAGTTAAAGTCACTTGCTTGCAAAGCCTGTAGGCCTGGGTTCAAATCCCTAATACCATAAAGCCAGATGATCAAAGTGGCACATATGTATGAAGTTCTTTTGCAGTGGCAATGGGTCCAAACACACCCACCCATCCTCTCCCTCTCTCCCTCTCTCCCTCTCTCTCTCTCTCTCTCTCTCTCTCTCTCTCTCATTAAAGAAAAAAAAAAACTATCAGCCGGGCTTGGTGGCGCACGCCTTTAATCCCAGCACTAGGGAGGCAGAGGTAGGAAGGCCACCCTGAGACTACATAGTGAATTCCAGGTCAGCCTGGGCTAGAGTGAGACCCCACCTTGAAAAAAACAATAAAACAATAATAAATTAAAATAAAAAATAAAGACTGAGTTTGACAGCCTCTGAAAAGCCTTCCTGGAACCAACCAAGTCTGAGTCAGATCACTTTCCTCCATGCATGTCCCTTTAACAGATAGAATGTTTGACAGATAGAATGGGCTCACCAGGTGCACACCCACTTCAGATGCATGTGCCTCTTTGTGCAACTGGCTTTACATGGGTACTGGGGAATCAAACTCAGGTCATTAGGCTTTACAGGCAAGCACCTTAACCACTGAGCATCTCTCTAGTCCCATTCTATATACTCTTATGGTGCTTATTTTTCTTTTCTTGAGGGATGACCTCATTCTATATAGTTCAGATTTTTCTGGAACTCATTATGTAGCCCAGATTGGCCTCAAACTGATGGCAAACCTCCTGTTTCAGCATCCCAAGTGCTAGGTGTTAAAAATAAAATGACCACCAAGAGAGACCACTCTGAAAGGATTGGTTTTTTTTTTTTTTTTTTTTTTTTTTTTTGGTTTTTCGAGGTAGGGTCTCGCTCTAGCCCAGGCTGACCTGGAATTCACTCTGTAGTCTCAGGGTGGCCTTGAACTCACAGCAATCCTCCTACCTCTGCCTCCCGAGTGCTGGGATTAAAGGCGTGCGCCACCACGCCCGGCTAAGGATTGGTTTTAATAGGAGGAAAAGCGAGCTGCCAGGCTATTTTCACCAAAGGTGGCAAAAAGAGCACGTGGCAGGTTCAGATCAAGGGGAAAATGTTCAGGTTGGGGCCCAGGTGGTCACATGAGGTTGGGTGGAGTGCTCAGGTGGTTACATGCTCTCAGGATCAGGAAGGACAGTCCCTCGGGCCAGACTGAGATACAGCAGGTGTGGCTCTTGTTAAGGAGGGAGGGGAGGGTTACTTTATCTGTAACTGTTGTTGATACTTCTCTTGAGGCTGGTTAGGGGAGGGGATCAAGATGTAGTCTGAATTCTGACCTAACACTAGGATTACAGGCATGAGCCACAACACTCAGCCCACCAAGGTGTTTATAACATTACAATGTTTTTCTAATTGTTTATTTGATTATGTGTAATCAAAATGGAGGCCACATACGTGCCACAGAGCAGGTTTGGAGGTCAGAGGACAATTTTGGTTCATTCTTCCGCCTTTCCACCCACCTCATTTGAGCAGGGTTTCTTGTTACTGATTCTGCTGTTCTTAACAAACTTCTAGGAAATTGTCCTAGTTCCATCTCCCATTTTGTGTGCTGGGATCACAGCTGGCTTTTTACATGGAATCTGGGATCAAACTCTGGTATTCAAGCTTAATTGGCAAGCACTTTATCCTTCAAGCCATCTCTCAAATGCACTACATTTTTTTTCTTTTTTTTTCAGGCAGGCTGACCTGAACTCACTCACTCTCTAATCCAGACTGGCCCTGAACTCATGGCAATTCTCCTATTGCAGTCTCTGGAGTATTAGGACTAAGGGCGTAAGCGCTGTTTTTTTTTTTTGTTTGTTTGTTTGTTTGTTTTGAGATAGGGTCTCATGTAGCACAGCTGACCTGGAACTCACTATGTAGATAAAGCTGGTCTTAAACTCCTGAATCTCTTGCTTCCACCTCCCAAATACTGGAATTACAAAGCAGATGTGCCATCACAAAGTAAATCATTTGTTCCCTCACTACACTGTATCTTTCACTTACGTTCTCAATACCCACCAAGCATAGTGCCTAGAACCTAAGTAGTACTATATCAATGCTTACAAAATGGATGAATATTCATTTAAACCAAAAAGAAACTGACTTACTGTCTTCCGTAATGGCTTGCTGCGAATGGCAAGACCATCCATGTAGTCCTCCAGTTTGAACTTGTAAGTAACCTGTAGCTTCTGAAGCAAACTATCAAAGAAGTCACTACCCTATAAAGAGGGGAAAAAGAAAAAAAAAGAAAGAAAAATCTGAATCACCCATTAGTTTTTCCCTATCTCCTACCAGAAACTGGGGCAAATGACCCTTTCAGCTTTCCCAATGTAAAGACATACTATGTAAAAGTGGTTGAGTGTGGTGGTGCATACCCTCATGAGGGAGAGGTAGGAGGATTGTTGTGAGTTTCAGTCTACCCTGAGACTACATAGTGAATTCAAGTCAGCCTGGGCTAGTTCGAGACCCTACCTTGGAAAAAAAAAAAAAAGCAGGCTATATACATACAATAAGTAGTTAGAAGCCACCCAGAGAGCACAAGACAAATTTATGGTAATAAACCACTCCATGATCTTTACGATATGATCTCTCTTTCTCCCTTTTATTCCCCACTCCTTTTCAAAGGAGGCCAAGACATTCAGAAAGCTTTTTTTTTTTTTTTTTTTTTTTTGGTTTTTCAAGGTAGGGTCTCACTCTAGCCCAGGCTGACCTGGAATTCACTATGTAGTCTCAGGGTGACCTTGAACTCATGGCAATCCTCCTACCTCTGCCTCCCGAGTGCTGGGATTAAAGGTGTGTGCCACCACACCCAGCCTCAGAAAGCTTTTTTATTTTTTTTTTAATAATTTTTTTGTTTGTTTTTTTGTTTTTGTTTTTCAAGGTAGCGTTTCACTCTAGCCCAGGTTGACCAGGAATTCACTTTGTAGTTTCAGAGTGGCATCAAATTCACAGTGCTCCTCCTATCTTGGCCTCTGAGTTCAGGGATTAAAGGGGTACACCACCTCAGCTGGCCACTAAATTTTTCAATTAATATATGTGTGCATAGGCATATCAGGGCCTATTGCCAGTGCAAACAAATGCCTGTCTGGCTTTACATGAGTGACTAAGGAATTGAACCCAGGCAGGCAGGCTTTCCAAGCAATCTCCCCAGCCCACCAGAAAGCTTTTAAGCCCCAAAGTAACTGTCAACATAGTCTCCATCCTAAGGAAATAACAAGAGCAGGTCAGCTCTGAATATGAAGCAAGTATCTCAGGTGATGAAAACCCACCAGATCCACAGGATGCTGCAGCCTTTATCCTGAGGACAAAAAGATAATGGTTTACCTCATCCAAGAGCTCCAAGAGTCTGTTCCGAATCTGTTCAGGGTTCTCAATATTTGGGTCCTTGAGAAGCTGCCGGAACTTCTCAATCACCTGATAGAAAGCATTCTTCCACAGGATCTGATCCACATTCTGATTATCAGAGAATTCAATATCTAATAGAATACAGCGTTCATACAGCTGCAGCAGTTCCGTTCTGGAATAAAATATATCACAAGAAAGGATAGACCCAAGATTTAAGCTTCCTAAAAATAAACCACCTCTCTTCACAAGAAATCAAAGTGTACTCAGGTATCCTATTCAAACTGATTTCTACTCTGCACAACAGAATGTCATTCCAAGGACAATTATCTCTAGGGAAATAGCATTTCCCAACAGGTAAACATCTGAATTCAACAGCTAAAGTTTGATCTTCACTGTGTTACATGATGTTCATTTCTTGGCATTCTGGAAATCCTTTCCTTCTCAAGAGTCTATGCTCCATTAAAACATCTTCTCTTAAAGTAGGAAGCATTTTCATTTCTAAGACTAGAAATAAAGCTTTTTCCAACTATCCTTCCTTTATAAAAATCAAGGGAAATGTGGCTCAATGGTACAGCACTAACCCCAGCATGTAAGAAGCCCTGAGTTTGAGCCCCATCATCAAGGGGAAAAATAATTTGAAAGGGTCTCTAGAGGTTCACCTTTCAAATATACCCTAAGCTTATCCTTATTTCCCTCTAACCGAAACAGGACAGAACACCCAATACCTGAGCTGAGCCATCTTCTCCATGCCTTCAGTACTGATGCGGTCCCTGGAAAGCAGGTTGCTGAGCTGCAGTTCTTGGTTGTCAGCCACTCGGAGAAGCCTATGCAGCTCCTGTTGCTGCATGTTCCTCATATGCTGCTCTATCTCTTCAGGACTCATGGTGCTGGTAGGGAGAGGGCTACATACATATTGTCCTGAGGGTGTTGGGTAGCCTGGATAGTAAGGCCCTGGGTACATACCATTTGCTGGGCCCACTGGGTACTGTAGAGGATTATAGCCTGAGTAGGGATACTGGGAGGCAGTGCCTGGTGTCCGAGGGTAATAATAGGGGTTGTCAGAGTTTTGAAATTTATAGTAAGATGTTTGGGCCTGACGTGAGTCACCCCAAGATGTAGGACTGACTTCATCATCAGTGTCCAAAAAATGTAGTTGGGGTGTCTGGCTCTTTAAAGCAGGTTTCTGATCAGGATTGTTTGGGTCCCACAGTCGGCGGGTGGTGCCCCCTCGGCCCCAACTTCGAGATCCTTTACTACCAGATCCAAATAAAAGTCGAGGTCCCAAAGGTGTAGACTCTGGAGAACCTGATGAACTAACAGACAGGGCAGTATGGGAAGGAAGAATCAGAATGCCTCGACCACGACCCTTAAGTTCTTGTTTCAGGTTTTTGAACTCTTGCTTCTCAGAGCCTTTGCCTCCACTGCTCAAGCCTCTGTCAGACTTTATTCCATCCACAGTCTCTCTGGCTGATCTCACCATGGGTGAATCTTTACTGATGGCTTCTGCATCAAAAGTGACATGAAGGGAGCCTCGATTTTCTTTACCATTGTTTTTCTGCTCACCCTCTCCACGGCCAGACCAGTTTCCTTCTAAATGCTTCTTCCTTTCCAAGCTCTTCCTTGGCCCTAATCCATCAGGCTCATCAATTCTGTCCTCATCAAAGGAATCTGTGGAGGACATAGATACTTGCTTCTTCAGCCGTGGCCTCTCCTTGGTCCGATCCTGGCGCCGACGCCGACACCCATTATCAGTGAGGCCAGCTCCCTCAGCACTGTTGTTGCTACCAGCTGAGCTGGTACTGCAGGTGCGATAGCGGTTCCTTCGTTTGTCTGAGCGAGAATAGCGCTTTGCAGAACCTGGCTTTCCCTGGGAAGGGTCATCAGTCACCTTCTTTGTCCCTTCCCCCCTTTCAATCTTTTTTCCTTTTTCTCCCCTTGCAGTCTTTACTCGGTCATTATTTTGGTTCTTTTCTGTCTCAGTTTTATCTGGTTTATTCACGACTTCTTTTACAACCTTTCCCTTACAGTCATCATCCTCTACCCTCAACTGTTCTACCTGGTTGAGGATTTCTTCCTCCTTAGTAACACTCTGCAAACGTCTTCCAGGCTGGTAGATTTGCAGGTCTGGTTTCTTGGTCCTCTTGATGATTCTTAGACTTCGATCCTCTAGTCCAACAGTCTTAGGAAATGCTTCCTGTGCTGGATGATTTTCTGGGTCTATGGGACCATTTTGCTGTTGGTTGTCCAGTTCCATGCAGACATCTTTATTAAGCATTGTGCCATTTCCAGTGGCAGATGAATCTCTGTCATTCACAGTTTCATTCTTAAATTCCTCACTCCCAGAAGGCTCTTTGGTTTTGGTTCTGTTCCTTAGTCGAGAAAGACCAGGCTTATAGATTTCCAAATCTGGGCGCCTGTTATCTTTGCGCTGCCTGGGCTCCTTTAATTCCTTCATGTTTTCTAATATATTAGTAAGAAGGTTAAGGAGGAAAAGATAGAAAAAAAAGAATAGAGGAGGAGGGGAAAATTGTCATTCTGGTTAAGTAGAAAAATTGAGTAAGAATTACACATCCAAATGCTAATTACTGGTGGAAAGGAATGAATGATTCTACAAAGACAGAAATCCTTAGTCTAAAGTACATGTTCATCAACCTGCAAGGGCCAGAACTGAATTGTGTTAGAGCTACTTGGGTTGTGGAAATAGCAGGAAAAAAAATCTATGTTCTCTTGGTTACCCAAGTCATACTCAGATCCCCAAGACCCCAAACTAATTCATTATTTTCAAAATAAAAGATCTGTAATATGTTTAGCATTAAACTATTCTGTCCATAAAGTCCTTGAATCTTTTTTGTTTTGATTTGTTTTTTTTTTTTTTTGTTTTTTTTTTTGAGATAAGGTCTCATTCTAGCCCAGGCTGATCTAGAACTCACTCTATAATCCCAGGCTGGCCTCAAATTCACAGCGATCCTCCTACCTCTGCCTCCCTAGTGCTGGGATTAAAGGCGTGCCCTACTAGGCCCACAAAAAAATTTTTTTTGAGACAATGTGCCACTATGTAGCATAGAAACTCACAATCCTCTGACTAATCCTCCTGAGTGCTGGAACTGCAGGCATGTGTAGCCAACCCAGGCTCAGTCTTTTCTTCTGCCTCTAACATTTTTCTCGGATGGCTAAGTTATGTTCCCATATAAGAGGTGACTAGGAGTGTAGTATCAGTGGTAAAGCATTTACCTAGGATACAGGAGACCCCTGGGATCAACTCCCAGCACTGTTTAAACACATTTATCTACGGATATACAACTTATAAACTACATACATATGTGACACATTCACTATTTATACTTACTATATTATATATGTACTATCTATTCATACACACACATACACACACACACACACACACACACACACACACACACACACACACACACACTGGCAGGAAGAAGAGTAGGAAAATAGGAGAACACATAACAACCCACAGTCCTAGACATTTCTGGAGAAAAACTTTCCAACTGTAAACTTAACCAGGTCAAAGCCACTTCTTTAGAATACCAATTCCCCAATTACATACCTCCTATTGAAACAAACAGGAAGCAATTCCTTTTACAATCTTCAACTCTACTCATCCTCACCAGCTCTTTCACAGCAGCCAGCAGAGCCATTTCAAGAAAATAATGCTCTGACTGCCATCTTTAGAATACTGACAGTAAGTGCTACTATGATGATAGAACATGAGAAGAAAGAAGTTCCACAGAGCTTTTCCTAGACACTGATGAAAGAATTATGACATGCACTCAAAGACTCAAGTTCCAGGACACTCAGGAGTAAGAGTACACCTTTAATCCCAGTACTCCAGGCAGAGATGGGAGGGTTGTTGTGAGATCGAGGCCACCCTGGGACTACAGAGTGAGTTCCAAGTCAGCCTGGGCCAGAGTGAGACCCTAACTTGGAAAAAAAAAAAGCAATAACAAAACAAAACAAACAAACAAACAAGAATAAGCATACACAAGAGTACCAAGCCAGACATGGTGGTGCATATCTATAATCCCAGCACTTGGGAGGTGGAAGCAGAAGGATTAGGAGTTCAAATTCATCCCTGGCTAAAAAGAGTTTGAGACCAACCTGGCCTCTATGAGACTGTCACAAAACACCAAAGTTAATACTACTATTAATAATAATAATAATAAAACAAGTGTACAGGACTTTGTAAACCACTTCCCAGACTCCATGAATTTACAGAATGTTAGATAAAGCATGTTTTTTAATCCGTTGGTCTTCATGAGACTCCGTACAAGTAAACACTGAACATTTCAGTGAAAAAGCAACAGGAATTAGAATATTATCCTATATTCAAAATGGAAAAATATATAACCTTAGTACTGTACTATAAACACAAATGCAAACACATGTACACATACTTCTTGGGAAGGCAGGGAAAAAAGTGAAGTTTTAAAGTTTAAGATACTGCTTGGAAGCTGAGTGTGGTGGCATATCCTGTAATCCCAGCACTTGAGAGGATGAGACAGGAGGATTACCCCAAATTCAAGGCCTGCCTATGTACTAGAATATTCTGAACCCTGGCCGATATTAATCAAAGGTTTGTTTTATCTTCACGTAAAGACGATATTTTTTTGGGGGGGGCTACATGGCAAGACTCTTCTTCAAAAAGAAAAAAAACCCACGGCTTTGGCATTTTCAGATGTTTAGACTCTTCACCAAATATGAACCAAGATTAAAAGAAGAGTTTAACCTCAGCACCCTCAATAACAGTAACTTTGTAACTGAGATTTGGAGACCTCTAACTTTGCAAAGCAGAGGTAGAAAACAGCCTGATTAATCCAATTAAACTGACCAACTGTAAGCAACCTAGTACACCTACGAGACTGGAGAAGGCATTCCATCCACACCACGCCACCGCCGGAAAGGGGGTAAGAATCTTCCTCGGAGCTTTCCCGAGGTGGCTGGACACTGGCAAATTAAGCTCGCTCTCTACCCGGGTGGAGTGAGGGTTCTGGATCCCTCCAGGGGCGCAGCCCGGGAAGCCTGCCTCGGGGGAGCGCAGAGTTGAGCCAGGAAGTCTCGGCCCGCTTCTCCTCCTCCTCCTCGCCCGGGCCGGTCTCCACCGACCCCAGCCCCCAAGCCCGTTCAGGTCTCCCTCGGGGCTGGGGCGCCGGGAGCCGGCGGGGCCCGAACCCGCGGCGGCCCGGCGGGGAGGAGGGGTCTCCGGGACCGTTCCCGGGGCGGCGGGGAGGGGCGGGGAGGACGGAGGCGGGGCGGGGCGGCCAGGCCCGGCCCAGGAGCTGGGCGGCGCGACTCACCTCGGCCCCCGGCCTGCGGAGCCAGGCTGGCCAGGATCCCTCGCAGCTCCGACGCGGAGACCCGCACCCGCTCCAGGCCCTCCGCCATCTTCGCGACGGCTGCTACAGCTGCAGCGACTCCGGCCACGGCCGCGCGCAGCCAAGGAAACCACGACGGACGGACCGACGGACGGACCGACGGGCGGGCGGGCGGCGCGCGCTCTCCCACTCCCACCCTTTTCCCCGCCCCTTCTGCTTGCCCTCCCCGAACGACGGTGGCCGCACTGGGAGGAAAAAGCTCCGAACGCACGTTCTTAAGGGGCTGTGCCCAGAGCGCCGTCTGGGGCCCTGCGCATGCGCAGAGGTGTAACACGTTCTGGAAGGGGCGCTGAGGCTGGAGGTGGAGACGCGGCGCCCTGTAGGTGAGGTGAGATCGGGGTCTCAGGTACGCCAGGCTCGGGAGGGGTTTCTTGCAATGGCTGCTGTAGTGTCCACCCAGAACACTGCTGATGGCCTGGGGATCGAGTCGACGGAGACGCCTACGATTCGGTCCAGTGGTTTTAGGCCCGAGGTGCCCTAACGCAGGCCTGGGTGGGGGAGCTTGAAGATCTAGTAACAGACAAACCCAAGTAGATTGCCCATTGTAGCAGAGTTGCCAGAACCTGGTTGAATGGTGCCAGAGTATCAGTCTTTTTATGGCAAATTTATCCCCAAGCCTCCTGACTGAAAAGATGTATACAATAATATATCTTTTTATATCAGCTCTTGCTGAGGGAAGGATCACTGATTTCCCCCCCCCATTGTAGGCTCTCTCTCTCTCTCTCTCTCTCTCTCTCTCTCTCTCTCTCTCTCTCTCTCTCTCTCTCTCTCTCTCTCCCAGGCTGACCTGGAATTCAATACATAGTCTCAGGGAGGCCTTGAACTCATTGCGACCCCTCCTACCTCTGCCCCCCAAGTGCTGGGATTAAAGGAGTGCACCACTACCCTCGGTTTGAATTCCTTTCTTCTCTTTTTAAAATCATTGAATTTTTTAAAAAGTTTCTCTAGATCTGGGGTGGATTTTTTTCTCCATTTTAAATTTTAATCATATGCTCAGGAGACAGAGGCAGGAGGATCAGGAGTCATCTTTACATGGCAAAATCAGGTCTGCGTTTATTTATTTGCAAGCAGAGAGGTAAGAGAGAGAGAGAGAGAGAGAGAGAGAGAGAGAGAGAGAGAGAGAGAGAGAGAGAGAGAGAATGTGGTACCAGGGCCTCCAGCCACTGCAAAGGAACTCCATATGTATGCACCACTTTGTGCATCTGGCTTTACCTGGGTACTGGGGAATTGAACTCTGGGGATTAGGCTTTGCAGGCAAACACCTTAACCACTAAGCCATCTCTCCAGGCTTGATTTCTTTAAGAAGGAAAATAATTTGAAACAAGAAAGCATTCTTAAAATAAACATGGTGTCTAGCTTTCATTTGCAGTGGCTGGAGACCCTGGCATGCCTAAACACACACACACACACACACACACACACACACACACACTCCCCACATTCAATCCACTATCAACATATGTCTTTTCTGTATCTACTGAGCATATATGGAATCATCTACCCAGCATTCTCCCTCTCTCATTTGAAAATTGCCCATCATCCCCACTCTTTGCTTTTTTCTATTCTTTCCTCCATCATGGTTTCCTGTTTTTCAGCTATTTTCCATCTCAAGCAGTAAATTGAGCTAGTCATACTATTTTTTTTTTCACACTGTCTCATCAACAAGACCTTTCTCACTTAATTTTTTTTTTGCTCATTCCAGTTCCATCCCTCCTCCCTTAGGTAGTGATTCTAATGTGTTTGATATATGTCCTTAAATATACATGTATCTTTACATAATATATTATGTTTGTGTTTTAAGTGTACATAACTGTTATAGATCTCATTCTGTTTCTTTTTCATGTTTCCATTAATACTTCTGACTGTCACATAGTATTTCTTAAATGACCTCACGCCCTTGACCACTGGTCCTAGGCCAAGATGGGCCAGTCAGAGTTCTTATTCAGAATTTTTTGAACTGAAACTGAAAAGGAAAATCCCTCTCCAATGTGGAAGCCGTAAAATGTAAAACACAGGAGCTGTCGGCAGCCATGTGTCCTGCCATGTGGAACCAGCTGATCCGCAGTGAAAAAGAAGCAACATGCCAAAAGCAGAGGTGAGAAACTGAACCGTGAAAGCTGTCAAGTCCCTGGTTTGCAGTTGTTCCTGAAACTCCATATTCCTGCCCTTTATGGTTTGGTCAACTCTCCCTTGGATTGATCCCATGAGCCAATAAATCTGGACACTATCATCCTTTGCCTAAGTTACTTCAAATTGAGCTTCTGTCACTTGCAAACAAAAGGTCTAGTTACAACCTCTATAATCCTTTTTGTGTTCACTTTAATTGTGGTAAAAATGCACATAAAATCAAATTTTTAACTACTTTTTTAATTGAGTTCCTGTTGATTGTGCAACTAAATTCCAGAACCTTAACCATTAAACAACTCTCCATTCTCTACAAATCCCAATCCCTTGGCATCTATACACAATCAAATACACAATCTCTCTGTGTATTTGGATGCTGTAGATACCTTACATAATTTGTATCATGTACTATGTATCTTTTTGTGACTGGCTTATTTCACTTAGCAGAATGTCCTAGGTGTTCATCTATGTTTAGCACATGTCACAATTTCTTAAGTATGACTATTTTTCAATTACATATATATATGTCACATGTATAAACATTCACCTGTTTGATGGACACTAATACTTTGGGTTGTTATGAATAATGTAGCTATGGACATGTATGTGCAAAATCTCTTTGATGAGATCCTGCTTTCAGTTCTTGGGGGTCTAAATGGAAGAGTGGAAATGCTCAGTCATAATTCTGTGTCCAGCATGATGAGGAACTGGCATAGTGTTTGCCACAGCACCTGCATTATTTTGCATTCTGGCCAACAGTGCACCAGGTTACTACTTCCTCTAAATTCTTAACATGTTATTTGCTGCTGGTTTGATTTAACTATGGCCATGTTCATGGTTATGAGGGGGTGCCCTACTACTGTGGATTTGATTTACATTTTCCTAATTAGTGATTTTGAGCATTTTTTATGTGCTTGTTGGACATTTGCATAATTTTTTTCTTGTTTTGTTGAGTAGGGTCAGTACAGGCTGACCTAGAATTCACTATGTAATCCAAAGCTAGCCTCAAACTCACAGTGATCTTCTTACCTCTGCCTCCCCAGTGCTGGGACTAAAGGTATGTATCACACATGTGCTCATGGGGTGCACATAATCTGCACACGCATCACACATGATACTAAAATCACTTGCTTGCAAAGCCTAATAGCCCAGGCTCAATTTCCCAGGACCCATGTGCACCACCACGCCCAGCCTTGAAATATCTATTTAAATGCTTGCAAAAACTGGGCGTGGTGGCACACTCCTTTAATCCCAGCACTTGGGAGGCAGAGGTAGGAGGATCACCATGAGTTCAAGGCCAACCTGAGACTACATAGTGAATTCCAGGTCAGCCTGGACTAGAGTGAGATCCTACCTTGAAAAACCAAAATAAATAAAATAATTGCTTGCAAAAAAAATAAAAATACTTTTATCTCAAAAGCAACAAAGAATCCGGGTGTAGTAGTGCACATCTTTAATCCCAACACTCAGGAGGCAAAGGTAGAAGAGTCACCTAGAGTTTGAGGCCAGCCTGAAACTACACAGTGAGTTCCAGATTAGACTGAGCTAGAGTGAGACCCCCCCAAAAAAAAAAAACAGATTATATCATACGTAGTAATTTAACCTGATATGTATGACACAAAACTAAACACAGAAAAACATACAGGGGTTGAAGATTTAGCTTAGTGGTAGAGCGCTTTGAAGGTGTTGCGTTTGGGCTCGGCAGTCAGAAGTACTTGCTTATAAAGACTGAAGGTCTAATATCCATAGGTTAGTGCTGCTGTCAGCTTTGCTCAGGAGCTTCTTTTTGCAGCTGTGATTATTGGCAGAAGACTTGCCCTAGATTGAGGTCTGTCAGCATTCTGTCATAAATGGCAGGAGTTCATAAGGTCCCATCCATTCCTGAGCAGCTATTGGCAGTTATTGAGTTAATGAAGGAGGGGAATTTTTTTTTCCCAGTGGTATAGTAACCACTGGTAATTTGCTCATACTGTGTATGATAAATTACTGCTGGTCCATGCTCCTGCAGTCAACCCTAGTTAAATTCAGTATCACGGGATGGAGAGATGGCTCAGCGGTTGAGGCACTTGCCTCCGGTGCCTAGGGCCCCGGGTTCAGTTCCCCAGTACCCACATAAGCCAGACCCTCTCTATCTCTCTCTCTCTCTCTCTCTCTCTCTCTCTCTGTGTATTTCTCTGCTGAAGATGAATGAATGGAATGTTTAAAGAAAAAAAAATTCAGTATCACCCGTAAGAAAGGTCAAATAGGAGTGAGACTAATTGGGAAGAAAAGGTTTGGGGGCCTGGAGAGATGGCTCAGCGGTTAAAGCACTTGCCTCCAGTGCCTAAGGCCCCGGGTTCAATTCCCCAGTACCTACATATGCCAGACCCACAAGGTGGTGGCCCTGGTGTGTTCTCTCTCTTTCTCTCTGCTTGAAAATGAATAAATAAAATATTTTTTAATATATATATATATATATATAAAATGTCACCAGGCATGCTAACACATGCCTTTAATCTTAGCACTTGAGAGGCAGAGATGAGTTGAAGGTCACCTTGAGACTACATACTGAATTCCATGTCAGAGTGAGACCCTACCTCAAAAAACAGGGCTGGAGAGATGGCTCAGTGGTTAAGGCATCTGCCTGAAGAGTCTGGGGACCCGGGTTTGATTCCCCAGCACCCTCATAAAGCCAGATGCACAAACTGGCCAATGTATCTGGAGTTTGTTGGCCTGATGCTCCATTCTGTGTGTGCGTGTCTTCTGTCTCTCCTTACAAATAAATAAAATTAGCCAAGCATAAGTACCGGGCGTGGTGGCGCACCCCTTTAATCCTAGCACTCCCGAGGCAGAAGTAGGAGAATCGCTGTGAGTTCGAGGCCAGCCTGAGACTCCAGTGAATTCCAGGTCAGCCTAAGCTAGAATGAGACCCTACCTCAAAAAAAAAAAAAAAAAAAAAAAGCCAAGCATGGTGACACACGCCTTTAATCCTAGCACTCAGTAGGCAGAGGTAGGAGGGTCACCATGAGTTCAAGGCCAGCCTGGGCTAGAGTGAAACTACCCCGAAAACCAAAAAGCTCACACTTCAAAGCTCAGCATTTGAGAGTCAGGTAGGAAGGTTGCCATAAATTTGGAACCCACCTGGGTTCCAGGTGAGATACTGCCTCAAAAGGAAAATAACCACCACAAAAAAAAGCAACAGCAGAAAGAGTTGTAAACTTGGACTATTGGAACATACCTATAATCCTATACTCTGGAGGTAATGGCAGAAAGATTTATGAAGATGATAGGCTGAGGTAATGGAAGACCATCATGAAAAATAAACAGAATAATTTTTACATAAAATTGTTCAGACCTGATGGCATATACCTGTTATCCCAGCACCCAGAAAGCTGGGCTGAGATTATAGCTTGAATTCTAGACTAGCCTGGACAACATAGTAAAACAAACAAATTTTCCCCCCCACTGGGCATAGTGCTGCTCACCTTAGTCCCAGCACTAAGGAGGCAGAGGTAAGACCTTTTTTTTGTTTTTGTTTTTTCCGAGGTAGGGTCTCACTTTATCCCAGGCTGACTTGGAACTCATTCTATATTTTCAAGCTGGCCTTGAACTCAGCGATCCCCCTACTTCTGTCTTCTGAGTGCAGAGATTAAAAGGGTGTGCCACCATATCCCACTTCTATTTATTTATTTACTTAGAGGGAGGGTGTTGAGGTAGGGTCTCACTCTAGTCCAGGCTGATCTGGAATTCACTATGTATTCTCAGGTTGACCTAGAACGCCCAATGTTCCTCCTACCTCTGCCTCCAGAGTGCTGGGATTAAAGGCAAGTGCCACCATGCTCAGCTAATTTTTTTAACTTTCTGACAGCTTCCATAATTATAGACAATAAACCATAATTCCCTCTTCACCCTCACTTCCCCCTCTCAGATCCACCCTCCATCATATCCCCTCCCCTCCCAGTTAGTCTTTTTTATTTTGATGTCATCATCTTTTCCTCCTATTATGAAGGTCTTGTGTAGGTAGTTTCAGACACTGATGTCATGAAATCAAGGCCATTTTGTGTCAGGAAGATTGCATTGTAAGCAATCCTACCCTTCCTTTGGCTCCTACAATCTTGCAACCACCTCTTCCGAAATAGACCCTGAACTTTGGAAGGGGTGACAGAGATGTCCAGTGCTGAACACTTTACTGTTACTTCTCAGCACTATAGTTTCTTTTGAGTCATGAGTGATCACCACCATCTGAAAAAAGAAGCTTCTCTAACCAAAAGTGACAGTAGCATTGACATCTGGGGATACACAATTTTTAAAAGTGTTTACAAGGCAGTTTGTTGGGCATAATATATATTTAGCCAGACAACAGCAAGTACTACTCCCCCCTAGGACTCATGACCTCACCCACAATAGGCTTTTGACTAGGTCTTCAGTTCCAGGCATGTATTCCTTTCCCGTGGAGCAGGCCTCCAGTCCAATTAGAGAGTGGTTGGTTCCCCCCATAACAGATGTGCCACTATTGCACCAGTCGGCACATTTGGCTTGGCTGGCCAGTCTTGAGGTTTGCAAGGTCCACTGTTTTTCACCACCATTGATGACTTCTCTGCCCAATAGGCCTGTATGCAGCTTAGCTTTTTCCAACTGTCAGGTAATTAACAGCAAAGAGGTTTCCAGCTCAGCTCCAATTTGATTTCTCAGTGACTTGCAGCCCAAACATGTGGAGTCTTCAGCAATAGGGTTTTACCATCAAGTTCTGGTGGGCAACCCAGAGCCTTGGCAATGGCCTGTAATGTTTTGGAGGCCTCAGGAACCTTCCTGCCCAAAAACTCACTGGAAGACATCCAATCCCTGGCACTCAAATTTTTATAGTAACAATCTACAGCTTCTGCATATGCCATTATCCAAAGAAGTAAGTTTCTGTATGGCTTATTCATAACATCTTTTTTGTTGTTTTTTTTAAACTTTATTGACAGCTTCCATAATCATAGACAATAAATCATGATAATTCCCTCCCCTCCACTTTCCCCCATTTAAATCACCCTCCATCATATCCCCTCCCCCTCTCAATTAGCATATATTTTATTTTGATGTCATCATCTTTTCCTCCCATTATGAAGGTCATGTGTAGGAAGTGTCAGGCCCTGTGAGGTCATGAATATCGAGGCCATTTTGTGTCTGGAAGTTTGCATTGTAAGCAGTCCTATCCTTCCTTTGGCTCTTACATTCTTTCCACCACCTCTTTTGTAATAGACCCCTGAAACTCGGAAGGTATGATAGAGATGTCTCAGTGCTGAACACTCCACTGTCATTTCTTCTCAGTACTATTGAGTCATCCCAGTGGTCACCGCCATCTGAAAAGAGAAGTTTCTCTAACCAAAAATGAGAGTAGCATTAATATATGGGTATACACACTTTAAAAGTGCTTATGGGGCTAGAGAGATGGCTCGGTGGCTAAGGCATTTGCCTGCAAGGCCTAAGGACCCAGGTTCAATTCACTAACACCTACTTAAAGCCTGATGCACAAAGTGGCACATGCATCTGGAGCTCATTTGCAGCAGCTGTAAGCCCTAGCATGCCCATTCTCTGTCTCTGTATTTCACTCTGCTTGGAGATAAATATTTTTTAAAAAGTGCTTATAAGGCAGTTTGGTGCACATAATATATGGATTTATTGTAAGAGCCGTGGTGGATGAGATTATCCAGAGGCATGGCCAGGAGAACCTGGCTGAATACTAGGCTATCCATGGTCCCCTGTCACAAGGACTGATCCAGACGACCCATGGAGGAGGTTATCCAGTGGAGGGGGGAGGGGAGGGCAGCGGGGAATTGGGGATAACAACTCATTGTTTGCCCACTAAATGTTGTAACT
>PVHP010000814.1:47654-91809 GCA_004024765.1 Zapus hudsonius | reverse complement strand
TATATATATATATATGGATTTAGCCAGAAAACAGCAGGGGTAAGTCTCCTAGGGCTCATGAACTCCCCCACCATAGGCTTTTGACCAGGTGTTCAGTACCAGACACGTATTCCCTTCTGTGGAATGGGCCTCAAGTCTGTAGCAGTAAGGTCTCTGGAATAGCAACTCTAACACCAGTATGAGTAGAAAAGAGATTTATTCTCGAACCCCGGTCAGTCTACAGCATAGATAGCTCTCAAAGGACTATGGCCCTGAGTTTAATTTTCAGCTTCATTCATTGTACACACTTTCAAGCAGGGGGTGGAGTTTGCAGTAACATTGTGTGCTAGTTTGCAGGTGAGGGGGAGAAAGGGAGGGTTTAACATTTCAAAACCAATTGTTACAGAGCACTCAGCCATTACTATCCTATGCTGGTGCCAGGCCCCACGCCCGTCATTCTAGGAGTTTCCAATTCATGGAGTTAGAAGAGACTGTTTTACAATTGATAAATTTAGCAATGATTTCTATCCTAACAATTGTCTATTTCAAGTCCAATTAGAGGGTGGTTCGTTTCCCCCAAAACAGATGTGCTTCTATTGTACCAGTTGGCACATTTTGCCTGGCTGGCCTGTCTTAAGGCTTGCAAGGTCCACTGCTGTTCACCATCATTGATGACTCTCCCATAGGACTGCATGCAGCCATAGCTTTTACCAGCTTTCTGTCAGCTGGTTAACAGGGAGGTTTCCAGCTCAGCTCCAGCTTGATTTCTTAGTGACCTTCGGCCCAAGCAAATGTGGTCTTCAGCAATAGGGTTTTATCTGGTAAGTAACGAAGAGCCTTGGCAATGGCCTGTAATGTTTGGCGGGGGGGGGGGGGGGGGGGGGGGGGGGGGGGGGGGGGGGGAGGGAGAGGGCTCAGGAACCTCCCTAGCCAACAACTCAGTGGAAAGTATCCCATATCTGGCACTGAAATTTTTCTAGAAACAATCTATGGCTTCTGGGTGTGCAATTATCCAAAGAAGTAGGTTTCCATATGGTTTATTCTTTTTTTTTTTTCTTTTTGGTTTTTCAAGGTAGGGTCTCGCTCTAGCCCAGCCTGACCTAGAATAGTCTCAGGGTAGCCTCAAACTCAAGGTAATCCTCCCACCTCTACCTGAAGAGCCCTGGGATTAAAGGCATGCACCACCATGTCAGGCTAGAGGAGAGACAAAAGAGACACACAAAGAGAATGGGGTGTCAGGCCAACAAACTCCAGATGTATTGGCCACTTTGTGCATCTGGTTTTATGAGAGTGCTGGGGAATCAAACCGGGGTCCTCAGACTCTTCAGGCGGACATCTTAACCTCTGCCTCCTGAGTGCTGTGCCACCACACCAAGCAGCTAATTCTTAACCTCTTAAATTTTGATTAACCTTTCTCCCACACTTCCTTTATTCAGTCCCTTCCCCTAACCCTTTGTAGCCCCAGTAATCTGTTTTACAAATTTTACAAATACCTACCCTCCTCCTTAAAGCCCCTTTCTAGCTTACTGGTCTCTACTACTGACTTACTTCAACTCACATACAAATCTAAACTCATGAGATCATGTGTTTGGCTTTCTGGGCCTGGGTTACTTCACTTAGTATATTCCTTTCCAGATCTATCCATTTCCCTGCAAGTTTCATCCTTTTTTTTTTTTTTCCTGCTGAATAGAACTCCATTTTTAAATGCACCACATCTTCATTATCCATTCATTCATTTGTTGAAAGACATCTAGCTGGTTTCATTTCCTAGCTATTGTGATTAGAGCCACAATAAACATCTCTAGGGTAGTGACTCGTGTTAAGAGTGGTGTATATCTGGGTTATATAGTAAATCTATTTTCATTTGTCTCAGGAACCTACACACTGCTTTCCAAAATGGCTGTACCAGTTTACATTCCCACAGTATAAAAAGGTTCCTCTTTCTCCACATCCTCACCAGCATTTATTGTCATTTGCTTTTTGGTATTTGATTTTTTTTTTTTTTTTTTTTTTTGGTTTTTCAAGGTAGAGTCTCACTCTAGTCCAGGCTGACCTGGAATTCACTACATAGTCTTAGGGTGGCCTTGAACTCATGGCAATCCTCATACCTCTCCCTCCCGAGTGCTGGGATTAAAGGCGTGCACCACCATGCCCAGCTATTTTTAAATATCTTTGTCAATAATTAGGTATTGTATGAGCAGATCTTGTGATGGTACCATTTCCTTCCTCTCTGTCCCCAACCCACTGGGGGCCCTCCTCAGTGGGCATACTAGATCAGTCAATGGAGTAGGGGGGTTATGAATTGTACAAGTAGCCAGTTTTCCCCCTTGGTGTGCTGTTGCTGAGGGGGGCAATGTCTCTGGATATTCTCCCCCACCATGGCTCTTACAATCTTTCCACCCCTTCCCCTCAGTTCCCTGAGTCATGGTGGGTGCATAGCCTATTTTTTGATTCGGTTGTTTGATTTCTTAGTTTTTTGAGTTTTTTGTGTATCCTGGATATTAACCTTCTGTCAGATATATAGCTGGCAAAGATTTTCTCCCATTTGTTAAGTTGCATCTTTGCTCTTGTATTCTACTGGTGGGTTACAAGTTTCTAAGTTTACATGATTTGGGGGCACAAACAGAAAATTCCTTAGCAATATGTCAGTGATAAGAAAGTACAGCTCTCGCCGGGCGTGGTGGCACACACCTTTAATCCCAGCACTTGGGAGGCAGAGATAGGATCACCATGAGTTCAAGGCCACCCTGAGACTACATAGTGAATTCCAGGTCAGCCTGGGCCAGAGTGAGACGCTACCTCAAAAAACAAAAAAAACCCAGAAAGTGCTGGAGAGATGCCTCAGCAGTTTTTGCTGCAAAACTTAATGACCCAAGTTCGATTCCCTGGTTACCTACTTAAAGCCAGAAGCACAAAGTGGCCCATGCATCTGGAGCCATTTGCAGTCTAAAGGCCCTGGCCTGCCCATTCTTCTTCTATTTGTTTCTCAGAGAGAGAGAGAGAGAGAGAGAAAGAGAGAGGGAGGGGGGTATTCTGGAAGTTGACGCTGTGAGTTTGAGGACACCCTGAGATTACATAGTGAATTCTAGGTCAGCCTAGGTTAGAGCAAGACCCTCACTCTAAAAAACAAAAATAAGACAATGTTGTTTACATTCCATATATCTATAATGTTTGTAAGTAGAGGGGTACAGAGCAAGAGAGTATGGGCATGCCAGGACCTCCAGTCACTGCAAAGGAACTCCAGATGCAAGCGCCAATTTGTGCATCTGTCTTACATGGGTACTGGGGAATTGAACCTGGGTCCTTAGGCTTTGGAGGCAACCCCCTTGAACCACTGAGCCATTTTCCCAGCCCCTTGTTTACATTCTTTTTATTTTGGAATCTGAGGTGCTGGTAAAACACTGCTCAGCAGAGAAAAGGGTAAGAGGAGTTTTAGTTTGATGGAGACTGTTCTCCATAGCACCACAGCCCCCAGGTCTGTTCTTTTACATTGTCTTGTGTTGAGCCTTTTTCTTTACCTTTTATTGAGGTGGTGTCTCCCTCTAGCCCAGCCTGGCCTAGAGCTCAGTTTCTCCTACCCCAGCCTCTCAAGTACTGGGTTTCAAGGCATGGACTTTGACCCTTTTCCTTATTCCTGGGTTTCAGAACCATGTGTGATCAGTACTGCATCTCCTTTGCTGATGTTGAAAGAGCTCATATCAACATTCGAGATTCTATCCACCTCACACCAGTGCTAACAAGCTCCATTCTGAATCAAGTATCAGGACGCAGTCTTTTCTTCAAATGTGAACTCTTCCAGAAAACTGGATCTTTTAAGGTAAAAATTCCTTTTGTCAGTATATCTTGTATGTTTTTCAAACCCCTTCATTTGATTCTCCTGACCCCCAAATGAGGTAGAAGTAAATCAATGCCTGTATGCAGCTGGGAAAGTGCAGATTCTCCTGTCAAGTCCTCACAACCATGCATTATGTAGTGTTGACACTTCTGCACAATCTGAAAATCCCTTATAATTGTCTAAGTAATTTACATATACTTTATTATTCAAACTAGCTACTATATAGATGGAGTAGATCATTTGCAAGGCAGGTGGTGTTCACCTTCAATTACAGCACCGTGGGGAGAAAGGGGGAGGCAGAGGTAGGAGGATCATTGTAAGCCACTAGGCCAGCCTAGAAGTACACATTGAGTTCCAGGGATAGAGAGTGACCCTACTTTGGAAAACAAACAAACATTAGTTTACGGGAAGAAGGGTTTACTTCAGTGAGAAGTCTGTCATGGGGGGAAGGCATGGCAAAAGCAGGAAACTGGCATCACAGGTCACATCTGCAGGGAAGTAAGAGCACTAGAACCACCAGTGAGACAGGGCTGGAAAACCTCAAGGCCCGCCCCCAGTGACACACTTCCTCCAGCAAGATGCAACCTTTAAAGGTTCCACAACCTTCCCCAATAGTGCCACCAACAGGGTAGTAAGTCATTTAGGGGACATTGTACATCTAAATCACCGCAAGGGCTGGAGTGAGACCCTCCTCAAAAACCAACAAAAAGAGCATAATGATAAAAAGTAGATTGTAATAAACAATTACTGTAATTACATACTGCACTATATTTTTATATGACTGGCTGACAAGGTTTGTTTACACTAGCCTCACCACAAATATATGTTGCATTGTGATGGCTTTGATGACACTAACAGGAACTTTTCAGCTCCATTATAAATGAACCACTGTTGAACAAAATGCAATTTATGTGGCACTCTATGGTTGCTTTTAAAAAAGCAATGGTGCTGGGAGTGGTGGCTCATCACAGTACTCAGGAGGCAGAGGTAGGAGGATTGCTATGAGAATACATAATGGATTCCAGGTCAGCCTGGGGGCTAGTGTGAGACCCTACCTCTAAAAACCAAAAAGTGGAACAAGCATCTGGTATTCCTTTACAGCAGCAGAAGACCCTAGTGTACACACATGGGTGCAAATAAAGTTTTAAAGAAGTAACAGGGGCTGGGGAGATGACCCAATAAATGCACGTGAAATACTAATTCAGCCTCTTGTGTGCTAGGCTTAAAGATGTTTGAGGCAGAGTCTCACTCTAGCCCAGGCTGACCTGGAACTCACTCTCTAGCCTCAGGTTGGTCTTGAACTTATTGTGACCCTTCTAACTCACCCTCCCTAGTACTGAGACTAAAGGTATTGTATCCACCATGTCCAGCTTTCCATTTCATCTTAATACCTTATTTCTAATGTACTTCTGCTTACATAGACAAATACTATTATGTTCATTATAAATGGCATATAATATTGTTTTAACTTTCTGGTGGCTGGTAATCTAATCCAGGGTTGTTTTTTCAAGGTAGGGTCTTGTCCTAGCCCAGACTGAGCTGGAATTTACTGTTATCAATGTGGCCTCAAACTCAAAGGGGTTCCTCCTACCTCTGCCTCTGGAATTCTGGGATTAAAGGCATGAGCCACTGTGTCCAGCTCCATTTTTTAATTTATTTATGTAGCTACTAAAGATTGAACCCAAGGCCTCATGCTTATAAGGCAAGCACTTTACCAGCTATCTGTCAACCTCCCAGTATTGTTTAGTATTTAACTTGCTGCAGACTGCAGAGGTGCCCAGTCTGTTGACATTGCACCATTAAATTGCCATCTGCCTTTATTCTGGGAGTGTGTAGGCAGTGGGCCACAGGTTGGACATGCCTAGTAGAGGTTTATTGCCTAGGAGGAGTAAGCTCCATCACGTAGCCTAGATGGACAGTTTGTAGAAGTACAATGTAGACAAACAAAACAGCCTTATAACATGTCTTGACTATAAAGTGATGCACAGTTGTACATGACTTCCCATCTCTTTCAGATTCGTGGTGCCCTTAATGCCGTGAGAGGCTTAATTCCTGACACTTTAGAAGGGAAGCCCAAAGCTGTTGTTACTCACAGCAGTGGAAACCATGGCCAAGCTCTCACCTATGCTGCCAAATCAGAAGGTACTTCTCAGGCTAGGGGGTAGCATCATCAGTGAGAGTGGAAAAAAATCCTTAATTTTAGCAAGTGATAATAGCTGTGGGAAGTTTAAGAAGGCACTATCTGATTATAAGCATGAATTTCTATTCTTAATCCTCTGTAATAACTAAACATGCCCCCCACCCCAGGAATTCCTGCTTACATAGTGGTGCCCCAAACGGCTCCCAACTGTAAAAAGCTGGCAATACAAGCCTACGGAGCTTCTATAGTATACAGTGGACCAAGTGATGAGGTAAGGAGGAAAGCAGTGTTCTGTACCTCAACAGCTTCATTTGACCAACTGCTCTGCCCACTGCACCTGATGCTTCTCAATCTTTGCTGTTGCTTCATCTCTGTGTTAGCATCCCCAACCTTTTCTCTATCCACACTCAATCGGATGATGTCATTATTCTGTTTAAAACCTCTACTAGCCAGACATGGTGTCTCATGCCTATAATCCCAGCTCTCAGGAAGCTGAGTTAAGATCACTTTGAGTTCAAGGCTGGCTGAGTTCCAGGTCAGCATGGTCTAGAGACCCTGCTTCAAAAAACAAACAAGGGCTAGAGAGATTGTTCAGTGGTTAAAGGCACTTGCTTTTAAAGCCTCACTGCCTAGGTTCAATTCCCCAGCACCCACATAAAACCAGATGCATAGAGTAGTACATGTGTCTGGAGTTCTTCTATAGCAGCAAAAGGTCCTGGCGTGCTGATACTTTCTCTCAAATAAATATTTTTAAAAGGGTGAGTCAGGTGTGGTGGCACATGCCTTTAATCCCAGCACTCGGGAGGCAGAGGTAGGAGGATTGCCATGAGTTCAAGGCCAGCCTGACACTACATAGTGAATTCCAGGTCAGCCTGGGCTAGAGTGAGCCCCTACCTCAAAAAAAAAAAAAAAAAAAAAGGGTGGGACTTGGGAAGGTAGCAGTTAAAGGTACTTGCTTGCAAAGCCTGCCAGTCTAGGCTCAATTCCCAAGCCACCCACAGCAGAAGCCAAATATAAAAAGTGGCACAAGCATCTGGTGTTTGTCTGCAATGGCAAGAGGCCCATACACACACAGAGAAAAATAAAAATTTACTCTTGGGAGGCAGAGGTAGGAGGATACCTGTGAGTTTGAGGCCAGCCTAAGACTGCATAGTGAATACCAAATCAGCCTGGGTTAGAGTGAGACCCCACCTTGAAGAACCATAACAAAACAAAACCCACCCTATTTTTCTGACCCTCTCTACTTCCTATTATGCTCCCCTCCCTCCAACACTCCCTGCCAGTCATGCTAACTTTTAGCAATTCCTCAGAAGGACCAGTCACTCCCACCTTTGTGCTATTCGGACATCCTTGGAATATTCTTCTAGAGATCCATGGCTTGTTCATGATCATCTCTTCTCCACAGTATTCAAACATGGCATCTAACTTGCACCCCACCCAAAAACTTCGAGGGCAGGATGTTTACTTCATGCTCTATCTAGCCCTAATAACTGTGAAAAATAGTAAATTGTCATTTAAGTGTAAAATGACTACATGGAACGAAACTCAATGCAAGTAAGCTAAACTAATGTACTCTTTCAGTCTAGAGAAAAGGTTACAAAAAGAATTTTAGAAGAAACAGAAGGCATCATGGTACATCCCAACCAGGAGCCTGCAGTGATAGCTGGACAAGGAACAATTGCCCTGGAGGTGCTGAACCAGGTAAATGAGCAGTTCTTCCCACCCAGCTATTGGCAAAGCTGTTTTGCTATTTTGCTTATATTTGTATAAAACTGCTTATTATTAGCTGATTCATAATCCACATGTTTTTACTAAAGGTTCCCTTAGTGGATGCACTGGTGGTACCAGTAGGGGGAGGAGGAATGGTTGCTGGAATAGCAATTACAATTAAGGTGAGTAAACCACTTGTGAAAAAACTCCTGCTGTAGGTGAACAGGACAGATTTGTTCAAAATCCATGCCAGACTACCATACCTTCCGATCATCTCTGGGCCCTCCTCTGCCCCTTTGCCCTCTTCATCCATGACTTTATAGCATAAAAGCAGTTACAATGAGTGGCAGAAACCTTAGTACTTCCCTGAATCTATCTCACCAACCAGTGGCTATCCTTCCCAAATAATCAGTAGAATTCAGGCAACTAAAGGTCAGTATTAAACATAGTTTATTTATAAAGTGCTTCAAGGTCATTAATTCCATTACAACCATCAAAGGGAAGACTCTTAACTCACAAACCTGCTGTGTTACCTGCTCTGCCTATTTTTTTTTAGACATGCAAACAAAGGTTGTAGTTAGTTGCATCTGATATTCCTCTTCCCAGGCCCTGAAACCCAGTGTGAAGGTATACGCTGCTGAACCCTTGAATGCAGATGACTGCTACCAGTCCAAACTAAAAGGAGAATTGATCCCCAACCTTCACCCTCCAGAAACCATAGCAGATGGTGTCAAGTCCAGCATTGGCTTAAACACATGGCCTATTATACGGGACCTTGTGGATGATGTCTTCACTGTCACAGAGGATGAAATCAAGGTAAAGAAAGCTCCAACAGGAAAATAACAGCAGTCCAACTTTTTGGCAAAAGAACCTTCATTTATGAATAGATCTTGACTCACATAGACCTAACTAGGTGACCTCATGGCATGTGAGAGGGTACCCTTATATTACAACCAGTAGTAGTTGCAATGAATGTGTGCCTCACTAGCAAACACACATACCTAATCAGAATATGCAGACTGAACATCTCTCTCATCTAGCCTTTAGAATTAACTCACTAAAGCCAAATGTGATAGTGTAACACATTTAATCCCAGCATTTGGGAGGCTAAAATAAGGAGGTAGCTGTGAATTTGAGGTCAGCCTTGGCTAGAGTGAGACTTTGCCTTAAAAACAAAAAGGAATTAGCTTGCTAGACTCTTTCTCCATGTCATCTTTCCTAATACTCCTCTCTTCTGTACCAACAGTATGCAACCCAGCTGGTTTGGGAGAGAATGAAACTACTCATTGAGCCCACAGCTGGTGTTGGAGTGGCTGCTGTGCTGTCTCAGAATTTTCAAGCTGTTTCTCCAGAAGTAAAAAACATCTGTGTTGTACTCAGTGGTGGAAATGTAGACCTAACCTCCCTAACTTGGGTAAAGCAGCCTGAAAAGTCTAGTTCTGTTTAATTTATGCAAAAGGAAGAGACGGGATTCTGCTTCCAAAATCCTAATAGAGAACAGGTATTTCAGTAAGATTTAAAAGTTTTGGAACTAAGTAATAGTATATATATAAAAAAAAAATCTCAATACCTGTTAATGCCAAAATAAGACTTTTGTAAGTGGACAGCAAACTAACAGGCTGAAGTAGAAACCATGAACTGTCTCATCACACTCTGCAAGCTCCCATCACTGGAGTGCTGACTGGCAGCAGCAAAACAATGCCATTCAATCCATTATTCCACATCCATTTCAGGTACTACTGAAGAACTCTCACTTCTCACCCAGGGTACTGGTTCTGGTACATGTGGATCGTAAGTCCATTTGGGGAAAACTCGTTTATACAGGTTCATTAGGACTGTGTCCTGAGACTTTAGTTTCCCATCAAAACTGCACTTCATGTGTCCATGAGTACCTAGAGTGAAAACAGAGCAAATTGGTCAAATTAAAAGTAGAAGCCAGGCCTGGTGGCCCACACCTTTAATCCCAGCAGTCGGAAGGCAGAGGTAAAAGGATCACTGTGAGTCCGAGACCAGTCTGGGACTACAGAGTGAAGCCCTACCTCAGGGGGAAAAAAAAGTAGAAAAATATAAAGCAGTGAACTGAAACCCAATAGTCATTTAGTAACACTGGTAGAATATAGATAGGACCCAAATCCCACATTCTCTTACCTAAAGGTTCCTTGATGTGTCCCCTACGGCCCCATTTTGTTCTGAGTTCCACAGGCTTAAACCACATCACATCCTCTTTAAAATGAAACACACAGAAGAGCAAGATGAAACCCACAAAATGTAAACCTAATCTTTCCACCACAAAGGAAATCAGATTCCATCCTCCTTCATGCCTACCTCTGTTGAAGAACATGTAACGCACCACTGCCACCTTTGTAAAAATTTTGAAAGGATGGCCACTCAAAACAACTCTCTTGATGACCATTCTGTCTGGATCCACTGACAGCAGATGGCCTGTTGCAATGAGGCTATGCATTCCTAAGGAGGAAAGGAAAGCAGGTACTGCGGAATCTATAGGCCAAAGCATTCACTTATTATTCTAATCCATTTTAAAGACCTTGACAAGATTTTCTTGGAGAAACCTTAAAATAGCAAGCACTATGCTACCCTCCTGAGCCCACAGAAAGACTACTAAATGAATATTCCTGTTGGGCCAGTCCTCAAAACCCACCTTAAACACAGTACTCTGAGCAGCCTCTATTGAGGTTTGCAACAAAAGGAAACACTAGTTTACCACCCCTGGCTTATACATGCTGTGAACCTGAAACTGATATTTTGAAAACCATTATGATGTTCTCCAATCCTTTAGACTCTCAAGTCTAAAGACAGAAAACAGTGATGATCCTATTAAGTATCCGAAGGCCTGTTCACCCCTTGAACATCGATTCAACTTACCATTGCTTTTCTGCTTGAAAAGCAGCACAGCTGCAGGTGGAAACGTGATTGGCGCATACACTGTCACCACTAAGGCTGCATCTGCAGTCAGGAATCTCTGAAATTTATGTTTATCCGCTTCCGTGGCAAGAGTCAAAAAAGAAGACGAAAACATTTTGAGAAAGCACAGGCAGTCCAGAGGACTGAAAAGGCTGCATCACACTCTTTCTGTGTGTGTTTTTCAGGCAGGGTGTCACTATAGACCAGGCTGACCCAGAACTCACTTTGTAGCCCAGCCTGGCCTCAAAACTCACAAACATTCTACCTCAGCCTCCCTCCTAAGTGCTGGAATTAAAGGTGTGAGCTGTACCATGTTCCAACTTTTTTATTTTCTAACACTGCCAACTCTTTATTTCACACACACAGAATATGAATACACCAGGGCCTTCTGTCCCTGCAAACCAACTCCAGATGCATGTACCACTTTGTGCATCTGGTTTTAAATGGGAACTGGGGAATTGAACCCAGGCTGTTAAGCTTTGCAAGCTGCCTTTAACCACTGAGCCATCTTTCCAGCCAACACTGCCAGCTCTTTAGTTGTGGTACTGAAGCTCAATCCCAGGGCCTTGCCCATCATAGGCAAATGTTCTACCACTGATCCACATTATTCTCCTAGCCCAACCAACCATAACTCAAAACAAAATCAGTTCGTGTACATTTTTTTTTTTTTGAGACAAGGTCTCATGTAGCTTGGGCTGTCTTCAAAGTAGCTATGCCTCTTTGCCTTTACCTCCCAAGAGCTGGCAATATATGTGTGAACCACCATGACAGCTCTAACCCCAACAATTCTCAAAATAAAAAATACAATTCTCCATATGAAGCCAGGTGTGGTGACACACACCTTTAGTCCCAGCACTCAGGAGGCTGAGGTAGGATTTGCCATGAGTTTGAGGCCAGCCTCGGCTAGAGTAAAGCACAGTCTCTAACAAGCAAACAAATAGCAACAAAAAAGTCAGGATTGTGTTCCCAGTAAACTGTTTATAAAACAAGCTGCAGGACAGATCTGGTCCAAAAATTATAGACTGCTGAATTTTGACTTTAAGTGTAAAATTAGAAGAAAATGTCGTATTTTAAGGGAAAGAAAAACAATCCTTTATTTACAAAGCATGATTGGTGAGAATAAAAATTATCCAAAGCACCATTAATGTTGCCTTCTCTTCCTCCTACCACCGTTGAAAGCTGAGTGAGCTGTGGTGATATTCAAAAGCCTCAAGGTAGTAAGCAACACATATTTCTACTCCTAACATGTAGGAGATAAATCATTTTGTCACAGAAATGTCTCTGGTCATTACTGTCCAAAGTCAGTCTCAACATCTCAAAACCCACACCTTCTTTACTTAATTGTGTGCCACACCCAGGCTCCATCCCTTCACCCACACTGCCAGCAGTCCACCAGACATTAAGAATTAGACATCTTTTGTAAATTGGTTTCTTTTTTTTTTATATTTTATTTATTTTCAAGCAAAGGGGGGGAGAGCACCAGGGCCACCACCTTGTGGGTCTGGCTTATGTGGGTCCTGGAGAATTGAACCCGGGGCCTTCGGCACTAGAGGCAAGTGCCTTAACCGCTGAGCCATCTCTCCAGCCCTAAGAATTAGACATCTTTGACACACCCTTTTATAAAGCTACCAACTCTGATAGCTTTATATCTAACTGATTAAAACCTAGAATAGCCAGGCATGGTGGCAAATGCTTTTGAATTAAAGAGCAACTTGGGACTACAGAGTGAGTTCCAGGTGAGCCTGGGCTAGGCCCTGAAAAAAACAACCTGGAATAAATACTCATGGCAGAGAAACCTCAGCATCACACAGAGTTGCATCACTGGGATGCTTCAGACAGGTTCAGACATTTTGAATAGAAACATCATTGGCTCCTAAGCCAGAGTACTAAAAATGCCCCTAGCCCAGATCTAAGAGTTTCAAACTATATTTTGCCTTTGTCCAAAAGTCACAATCTCACTAGACAGTAGGACAAGCACCCAGCTTTCCCACTACTGACCTGCAGTGTGCTGAGAGAAAAGAGGAGAAGCTCGGAACCGCCTGAATCCACAGTGAAAGATCAGTTCCTCTTTGGCTTTCACAGGCTCAGTGTTGCCAGGGTTCCGGCTCACCACCATGTTCAATACTGACATCTGAGGATAAAATAAAGGAGGGGGGAACCCACACAACTTTATTGTCTAGAAATATAGCCTAACCAGAAAGAAGGCAAAACAAAATATATCAGATTCATACTGACTGTGCTAATTAATTTCATAGTATAAAGCCGGGCGTGGTGGCGCATGCCTTTAATCCCAGCACTTGGGAGGCAGAGGTAGGAGGATCACCATGAGTTCAAGGCCACCCTGAGACTACAGAGTGAATTCCAGGTCAGCCTGGGCTAGAGTGAGACCCTACCTTGAAAAACCAAAAAAAAAAAAAAATTTCATAGTATAGATATTAGGACATACAGCTGTCCATTTTATCCACCAACAACTAGCCTTGCAGGCCAACATAAGCCTGATCATAGCTTCCATACACAAGTCTATTGCTAGTTTACCTTCCCACATAGCCTAAACAACCAAGGGCCTACAAGTCATCTGCGTACCATGCACACACTCAAAATCACATTCAAGTCCAGTCTCAGCCCTTAACCAATCAAAGGCCCGAGGCCATAACCCACCCTATAATGTGCATGACTATTGGCCACCTGGAGAAAACATGTTTAACCTTTTATTATTATTATTATTATTTTTTTTTTGGTTTTTCAAGGTAGGGTCTCACTCTAGCCCAGGCTGACCTGGAATTCACTCTGGAGTCTCAGGGTGGCCTTGAACTCATGGCGATCCTCCTACCTCTGCCTCCCAAGTACTGGGATTAAAGGTGTGCGCCACCACGGCGGCTATTATTATTGTTTGTTTGTTTTGTTTTTCAAGGTAGGGTCTCACTCTAGCCCAGGCTGACCTGGAATTCACTATGTAGTCTCAGTGTGGCCTTGAACTCATGTTGATCTTCCTACCTCTGCCTCCTGAGTGCTAGGATTAAAGGCGTGTGCCACCAAGCCCAGCTAACCTTTTATTTTTAAGATTGCCAATCCCTTTTCAGATCTGAAAAACATTCTTTTCTTAGAGAAGTCTCAGAACCACAACACTGCATCACCAAGATGCTTCAGACAGGTTCAGACATTCTGGGTACAACCATCATTGACTTCTCTATTGTCCTCTGACTCCTGATAACAAAGCAGTCTTTGAATATTCCAATGAGCAAAATGTCCCAAGTGCTTTGCTGTTTTTACAATTTCCACTTCCCACAAGATACTAACTTACCTTCTGTTCATAAGGTAGCAAAGAAAATGCAATCAAGGGTGCTCCTTGCCTGAAATACTCAAATACTGAAACAGGGACTTCAGAGACATGAAGTGTGACATACCAGCCAACCTGCCAGGAGGAAGCAGAGAGCAGAGGGCTACTCCTTATGTCCCATAATGAAACATTTGAAAAGTATCATGGACTACCCTGAAACCTACCCTCACCTTTAAGATTGCCTTTCACCTAATACTTTTTCCCCAAGATCACAATTACTAATGATTTGGTGACTCCCCTAATTCAGCTGCAGGCAGCAAGAAGATAAGTTAGGCAGACATTCTCATGCCAATAGTAGAAGACTGGGGCCAGGCATGGTGGCACCCACCTGTAATCCCAGTGCTCAGGAGGCAGAGGTAGGTGGATCGCCTGAGTTCAAGGCTACCCTGACTCTAAATATTCCAGGTCAGCCTGGGCTACAGGGAGACCCTACCCCGAAAAACAAAACAACAAAAAAAGTAGTAGACTGGGAACATGGTTACAAATTACAAGATGGACAGGGAAATGGGTACCTCAGCACCTTCAGCTTCTTTTTCTTCAACTTCTTTAAAGATATTTTTTCTAGTATTGTTGAAATTCTGAAACTGAAAGATCCGAGCATAATCTCGTGGAAGGTTTTCTTTAGGATCCCAAGGAGATGTCCGGAAACTCTTGAGGCCTCTGTATTTCTGAAATCTAGAATATAGAATATTTAAAAAAAAAAAAAATAAAGGCCAGGTGTAGTGGCTCACACCTTTAATCCTTGCACCTGGGAATCTGAGATATGAGATCACTATGAATTCAAGGCCAGCCTGGGCTAATGTTCTAGGTCTGCCTGAGCTACAGTGAGATCCTGCCTGGAAATAAGGAAGGAAGCTGGGTATGATGGCACACACCTTTAATACCAGCACTCAGGAGGCAGAGGCAGGACTGCCATGAGTTCAAGGCCACGCTGAGACTACAGAGTGAATTCCAGGTCAGCCTGGTTTAGAGAGACCCTACCTCAAATAAACCAAAAATAATAATAATAATAATAATTTATTTATTTATTTGCAAGTATAGAGAGAAAAGAAACAGAACTGGTATCAGGGCCTCCAGATGCATGTACCTCTGTGCATCTGGCTAACATGGGTACTGGGGAATCCAATCTAGGTCATTAAGGTTAGCAAGCAAGTGTCTTGATTGCTGAGCCATCTCTCCATCCCAGCTTCTGGCGTTTTTTATGTAGGGGTTGGAAATTGAACTTGGGCACTCTAGCTTGAACAGCAAGCACTGTTATCCATGGAGCCATCTCCCCAGCCCCTGGCTTTAGTCAGACTTTCTTCCAGAGCAGACATAATCATCTACCTCTCCCCTTTACTTTTCATTTTCAGTCTTAAAAGTTTCTCCAGATTTCTAAACATTCTATACATCCACTGAATAGTTACTCTTGCAGGAAGTGTTTTTGCTAATTAAACTTTAGTATTTCTTTTTTTGTTGTTGTTTTGTTTTACGAGATAGGGTCTCGCTCTAGTCCAGGCTGACCTGGAATTCACTATGTAGTCTCAGGGTGGCCTTGAACTCATGGTGATCCTCCTACCTCTGCCTCCCGAGTGCTGGGACTAAAGGCGTGCGCCACCACACCCGGCTTAGTATTTCTTTTTCATTAGAGCCCTGTAAATCTGTACTACAATCTAGAACTTGGTTATATATTAGTGTCTCTGATGTGTGTTGCCTTCCCACAGAATGAATACTAGGATTTCAGGGCCAGACATGGTTACACCTTAATCCCAGCACTCCTACCAGCAGAGGTAGGAGGATTGCTGTGAGTTCAAGAACAGCCTGGGAGGGCTGAAGAGATGGCTTAGTGGTTAAGGCATTTGCCTGCAATGCAGAAGGACCAGAGTTTGATTCCCCAGTGCCCATATAAAGCCAGATACACAAGAGGGCGCATGTGTCTGGAGTTCATTTGCAGTGGCTGGAGGCCCTAGCGTGTCCATTGTCTGTCTGTCTGTCTGTCTCTCTCTCTCTCCCCCACTTTCTCTCTCTCAAATAAATAAAATATTAAAAAAAAAAAAAAAAGAACAGCCTGGGACTACAGAGTGGAGTGAGTTCCAGTTCAGCCTAGGAGTGAGATCCTACCTCAGATACTTCATGAACAAAGAATGTGCTTTTTTCCATTTGTATCATGCAGACATAGTTGTAAGCCACAGAAGTTTAAATAAAAGGACTCTGCAGTGCAATGGTAGCACCTGACTCGAAGTTTGAATAAAAATTCGTTCCTTGAATTCAGACTTGTCGACTAACCTAATTCTAGCAGCCACATCACGGGGGGTGTCCATTTCATCTGGAAACATTTCTTCCTGTCTTTCTTGTTTATATTTCTCCAACATTTTCTGCTCAGCCTCTTCATCCACTTGCTCATCATATAGATCATCATGCACAGACTCCCCTATAGTAATAGTTTCACACTCCTCCTCCTCTTCTTTCTCAACACTCTCATCCTATAAAAGAAGGGATTATAACCATGGTGGCCGGGGCAGGTGAATCACTGATAATACTACTAAAAAGATAATAGAATAAAAAGTGGTCAGGGACTTGACTCACTTGGTTTAGTGCCTGCCTAGGATACATGAAGTCCTGGGTTCAATCTCCAGTGCTATATTAACCCAGTATGTCCGTGCATGAGGATCAGAAGTTCAAGTTATCCTTGGTTATATAGAGGGATGTTAAGGCCATCCTGGGCTACATGACACCTTGTCTCAAAAAACTTTATTTAATGTGGGTCCTGGAGTCTGAACTCAAGTGTTTTATGCTTGCTGAGGTATCTATCCAACCTTCAAAAAATTTAAAATAAAATCCAGGAATAAGGCCACATGCCTAAAATCCTAGCACTGAGGCTGAATCAGAAGGACTGCTGTGAGCAAGGTCAGCCTTGGATAATGAGACCATCTCAAAATAAAGAATTGAGCTGGGTGTGGTGGCACACGCCTGCCTTTAATCCCAGCACTCGGGAGGCAGAGGTAGGAGGAGCGCTGTGAGTTCAAGGCCACCCTGAGACTACATAGTGAATTCCAGGTCAGCTTAGACTAGAGTGAGACCCTGCCTTGAAAAAACAAAACAAAACAAAACAAAAAAAATTAAATTAAATAAAAAAGAAAGAAAGAAAGAATTGGAGTTATTTCAGAAGAACCATCTATCTCTACCCTAAAGGCCATTAAGCTAACTAAAATAAATTTTTACTAGATGCCTGTCCCCAACCAACATAAATTACTATTTATTTTTATTAAGATAGGGTCTTACTCTAGCCCTAGAATTCAGTGATCTTCCTACCTCTGTCTCCCAAATGCTGTAATTAAAGGCTTGTCCCACCATGCCAGACTCCAGCCAATACAAATTCTATCAAGAGATTATGTCATTAAACAGAAATGTCAGGCATGCCAGCTCATGCCTATAATTCCAGCACTGGGGAGGCTGAGACTAGAGGACTGCAATGAGTTCCATGTCAGCCTGGACTAGAAAGCAAAATAAAACAAGAAAACCAGAAGTGTCGTTCCCAGAATTAAAAACCTGTTTAAGCAACTGACTACACACAACCCTTACTGCCTTTGGTTTTGGAGCCATGTGCATAAGTAGCCCAAGGGCCCATTCTCTTACTTGAGAGTCCTCCTCTTCCATAAAATCCTCATGCTGTAGATCATCATATTCATCTCCTTCCCCACTACTTTCATCACCTTCATCCAAAATCCATTCAGCTTGGTAGCTGGATGTTCCTTTAGGGACCTTCTTTACCACCCTGGAATTTTGCTTTAAGAAGTCTGCCAAAAAAAAAAAAAAAATCAAACAAACTAGGTTAAGTTACACATCTCCTAGACTTCCATAGCAACACAAAACAGCTAAATAAACCTTGCAGTGGATCTAAGGTTATTATTTAAAAAGCTAAATGGTTTTGAGAAATGGAGCAAAGCTTTTACTCAGTGTTTGCTCAGTGCAATCATACATTTAGGAATGAGCAGGGGCCACTATGCATGGAGCTAGATAGAATCCAGGTGAGAAGAGCAACACCAACCATTTGCCTCACGCAGCTCCTCCTCAGTGGGCCATGTCTGCTCGCCTTCCATTGGATCTGGGATAACCTCTGTTTGTAAAGACTCCTGTCTATCAGGATCTGCCTTCACGAGGACCTTAAGGTCTTCTTCCATGTCGGCTGCAGCATCAGCAGCACCAATCTGAAAACCACAAGTCTAGTAAATCTAACTTAGTAAAACTAGAAAGATCCAAAAACTATTAGTCCTCATGTAGATGAATCAAGTCAAACCATGTCAGTTTTCAAATGGCCACTTTCCTAATGTAACTCAATCCCTGCTTAGCTCTAAAACCTTTCCTAATCTAGTCCCCCTCCCTCCCGCCCACTCTATTCTTTACTGCTCCATCATTGTACCCAGGTTCATACTGCCTCTAACACACTCATCTCTACACACTTGGCTCAATTTTGATCTCTTCTGGGTAGCTTGTCAGCCTACCTTCTCAACTTCCAAAGCAAGCCCAGACCTTAACTACATGATATTGTAGTCTTTATGCACAAGTGCTTACAGGTATTTGTAATACAAGTAAATTATGTGAAGAAAGCGGCCATGTTTTGTGCCTTCTCTAAATGCTGAGCTTACTGTATGTAGCACAGGATAATAAGTGCTAGATATATATAACATCAACATATTTGTAGTTGACTATTATTGCCTTACTTTCAAAATAGTAGTCTCTTCACTGATCTAAGAGGCAAACTACCTTTTGTGAAACTTAAATTTTCATCCTGTGTCAAATTAAATATGATAATATAATACTTATAATAAATGTTTCTTAAAAACATCTTGAGCATGACTTTAATCCCAGAATTTGGGAGGCTGAGGTAGGAGGGCTGTGAGTTCAAAGCCAGTTTGGGGCTACAACAAACAAAAAAGATCAATCTTGGGCTAGGAATGCAGGGTTAGTAACAGAATGCCTGGCATGCACGAGACCCTGATTTAATCCCCAACTATGAAAAAATGGAAGAGAAAACCCAAATCTTTCAATGTTACAATCTTACCTCCATAGCCATGCTTGGTTCCTTTTGGGATTTAAGCACTCTAGGATTTAAAAGGAAAGGATCTGTGGGGGCATCTATTTGTTTAATTTGGAAATCACCATGTCCAACAATATGCAGCAATCTATTAACATTCAGAGTCCTTCCCCGAACATAGCCTGAAATTTTCAAGGTGCCCACTAAGTTACTCTCTTCACCAGGCACAAAATCAGCAGCATGAGCAAACAAGTAGGCTCGCCGATCTCGAAAAGCAAGATGCCGTTGCTTTTGATTAGCCAACTGCCTAAGCAACATTCCTGCTTCCTGTTGGGTATCTAGTAAGTGCAGTTTGTCTTCAGGAAAGCGTTTCTCCACGGCTTTATGGAGCTTCTTTCTGACATCTATTTGTTTCTTTGGTGGGAGGCTAGAAAGCCCCTGGACAGCTAGTGCTGGAAATAAAAACAGAAGCGGCTTGGTAACCTGTAGTTCACAAGCAACCCAACAGCTCTACTCTGATCCCAGAGAGCAACAGGAAACTCAACATTTAGCTGACCCTAAAGAAATACCATAACAAGACACAACTTATTTTTCTTCCTCTAGACAGCTCAGAAATAAACACACATCAAAGTTATGTTTAATTTGCACCACCAATGGCATACAATCCACTGCTTATATTCCTGAATCAGATGTGAAACACAGTGCCTGGAAAAATACAGGTGCACAGTAAAGTGCTAATTTGCTTTCTTTCCTGGTCTCCAATACTCCAACTCACTTACTATAGGTGGGAAGGCCCTGAGCAAAGAGGCAGGAGAGACAATAATCCCCAGTGCTGTCCCAGCCTTCCAGTGGATCAAGGAGGAACAGGATGGTATCAGCAACTTTAGCCAAGTCCAACACAGTATGCAGATCCCCTGGAAACAGAAGACACAGTAAGGTGGCTGGCAACATTATACTCAAGAAATAGTACAACTACTATGCATGAGGATAGGAAAATGTATACTCTAACCTGGTCTTGCAAAGGTGAAAAACCACCTATGTTTCAAGCGAGGACACAGCAGCATAAAGCTATGGGCGCTTTCATTTATGTGCACTGTTCCCAAGTCTTCATCCTGAAGTAGTGTAAAGGCCTCTGGCTGGGAAATCCTGCTGTGCAGAGGTACCACAAGCACCTGATGAGGAGGCCCATCCTTGCCTCCCAATTGCCTCTTCTCTGCCAGAACCTGAGCATAGAAACGTTCAGAGAGAACTGTTCCAGGATTGCATTTTCAATGGTGCAGACAGAATGTATGTATGCCAGCCCATGTGGCAGATCAGACCAAAGTAAAGAATGCTTCAGGCTGGAAAGATGGCTCAGTAGTTAAAGGCACTTGCTTGCAAAGCCTCACAACCTGGGTTCGATTCCCCAGTCCTCACGTAAAACTAGAAGCACAAAGTAGGCACATGATCTGGAGCTCATTTTCAGCAGCACGAGGCCCTGGCGCAGGCTAATACTCACTTGCTCATTCTCTCCCCCCCCCCAAAAGCCCTAGATCCAGCCCGCCGTGGTGGCGCACGTGGAGGCAAAGGTGGGAGAATTGCCATGAGTTCGAGGCCACCTTGAGACTAGTGAATTCCAGGTTAGCCTGGGCTACAGCGAGATCCTACCGCGAAAAAACAACAAAATCAAATAACACCAACCAAAAAAAAAAAAAAAGCACTAGCTTGAGTCTGAACCCGCAGGCCTGACATGTGCCCTAGGTTTATTCTCCATCTCCACCCCCTCCCGGGTCACATTTTACACTAGCCGTCCAGAACCGTAGAGAAGTCGGCGGCACCCGTTTCCCAAACCCACTCCTCACCGCCTCCTTCTTCTGCTTTCGGAGCTGGTTGGCGCGATGCCTCTGGTCTATTCTGCTAAGCTGTTTCCTCGCCCTCTTGCACAGGACTTTCACTTCCACGCGGCCTGGAAGGCAGAGCAGAAGGGCTGTGATAGAAGCCAGATGACCCTCCAGGGCTTCTCTCCTCCGTGTCGGCTCGAGGAAAGGCTGAAACCGGCCACCCGGCTCCTCCCGCCATTCCGCCTCACCTCTGCCGTCTCGCTGCGCGGACCCTCCGCCGTGGTGCCGCCCGCCTTTATGAGCCTTATTCTGCTGCTTCAGCGGGCCGGGGCGATGGGCCGCCATAGCAGGGCACCACGTGCACCAAGTCAGACCGCTTCCGGGTCTAGCCGGGCGTTTCCGGCCGCTCTCCGTGGGCGGGGCCTCGGCGTCCTCTCGCGAGGTTTCGTTCAGCAGCTCCGGAGAGCCTTCGAGGGAATTTTTCCCACGCTGCGGCCGGCGGTCCGGGCGCCCTGGCTCCACGGTCCCTTCATCTCTCAGAACCTTTGCTCTTCAGAGCAATAAATCGTTCTTTGTCACCGCGTGGCGATCTTTTAAATGCCGGGGCGATTCTCGTGCCAGGCGCTCCTGTCACCCTCGCGGGCCTGCCCGTCCCGGTCACTCCTTCCCGTGGTCCTGAGAAGCTGCCCGGTGGGCCCCAGGGGATAAGGAAACCCCTGCAGCCCGCGGGCTCAGTGAAACCAGTGGGCGGGTTCCCACTCCTCTCCCCTCCATCTTTGCAACCGAGAACGACGGAGGAGCAGTGGTTTCCTCCGTGGGTAGCTCGAGTACAAGGGTCTCCGATGCCCGGGCCCTGGCCTCGGTCCTCCAGAAGGAAGGACCCGAGAGGGTTCTAGCTGGGTGGAGGCCCGCCCCTCTCCGAGGTGCGCTTGGCACGCGCTGCGCCGGCGCTCACAATGCGGGTTCGCGCCCTCGGGGCGGGAGCCGGTCTGTTGCCATGGCAACGGTTCCGGAGGCGTGCGCCCGGCGCCCTCCGGCGTCCCCTCCGTGACCACCTCCTCCCCTCCGTCCCCGGTGTGGTGAGCACACCCCGCCCCCCTGCCGGCGGTGGGAAGGGGCCGGGCCTGCTGCCTGACGTCTGTGCGGGGCTCGGAAGATGGCTGCGGAGCCGAGCACCGGGCAGTGGCTGCAGCGGCGGCGGCGGCGGCGGGCGGGGAGCGCGGCGGGCGGGGGCTCCGCCTTGCGCGTGGGGCGCTGACTTGGAGAGGCGCGGAGGCGGCGAGGGCGCGCGGGGGGCTCGGGGGGCGCTTGGCGGCGTCGCCTCCCCGCCACCCGCCGCACCATGGGCAGCGCGGAGAACGCTGTCAAAGAGAAACTGCTGTGGAACGTGAAAAAGGAGGTAAGTAGGGGGCGAGGACCCCCGGAGTCCGCGCCCTCCCCGCGCTCCCACAGGACCCCCGAGATCCGATTCCTCCCCGCGCTCCCCCAGAACCCCCGAGTTCCACGCCCTCCCCGCGCTCCCCCAGGATCCCCGGGGTCCGCTCCCAGCTCGGGCCTGTGGACCTGGCCAGGGCCGGGGGAGCGGGCCCAGGGCAATCTGCCCCTAGCACCCCTCGATCCCAGGGGCCAGGCTAGCGCCCCGAGACTTGTTTGCATCGCAGTCCAGCAGCTCCCGCCCTGTGACGGCAGCAGGGCAGAGGCTGAGGCCGGGGGATGGGTTGAGGAGAACTGGAGCTTCCAGGACTGCTTGGGGAGGGGGCGGAGCCCCTGGGGCCCACCAGCTGCGTCCAGAGGGTGACTTGGGGGCTCAGCTCCCCGGTATCCCACACCCCCCTCCGGTATTCCTCTGAGTCAACGCTGCTGGAGTGTTCGCTGCACACCTCACTCTTTCGTCCTCCACGCCCACCTCCTTCCCCAGGAACTGGGGTATTTTTAAGAATGAATTTTAAGAGTAGGGAAACCCTCACTTCAGAAAGAAGACTTGGTCTGTTACCCCCTTTTACCATGACCCTGCTCAAAAGCTCATCTCGGTTTCAGTGTGAGTGTGGGGGGAATGGGGGGGTGCCCATATGAATGACTCACTGGCGTGTGAGAGCTCTAGCCTGCAGTGAGGATGAAAATGAATGAGGCCTCCTTCCCCAACCTGCCACTGTAACAGGTCTCCCAGACGGTGAACTCCATGAGGGCAGGAAACCCTTTGTTCACTGTGCTGTTAACACTTGGGTATGTAAGCTCAGTGAATGCTTGGTAAAGCAATCTATTGACCTTGGGAACTGTGAGGTCTGGTGGGAAAGCATGAACTTTAGAATAGTCTGGACCTAGTTATGGGTGACCTTGAATAACTAAACTGTTTAAGCCTTGATTTCTTTCTCTCTTTTTAAAATAGGAACAGTGCTATTTATTGGACTCTTTAGCCCTTCTTGAAGTTTCAGAATTTGAGAATGGGTTGTCATAAAATCCTACATCAACTGTGACCTGACTCCTATGCCCTGACATTTGTTCCCTCCCTCTCCTTGGCAGAAATGTAATTGAAGCCATCACCTTTCTGGCTTGTGTGAGCTAGAAAGTGGCCTAAGCCAGGGGCATATCAAATCAGTAGTAAGCCCCAGTCTTCTACTCCCCAAGGAAAAGAGAAATCTCGGGAGCTAACCCCAAGAAGAAAGCACTCTAAGGACAGGCTTTCAGGAAAAGTATAAGCAAAATCGCCAAAGTAGCTGTGTCTGTATTGACAGGTGTTGCTAGAATTATTGCTGTGACCCAAATTTGAGAATTGATTAGGCACATTAGGAAATACTTTTTATTTAATTTTATTTATGTGTGTATGGGATGGTGCATGTGGAGGTCACAGGACAACCTGTGTGTGCCGGTCCTCCTACCTTCTTTGAGAAAGGATCTCTTTGGTTGTTTTGCAGCTGGAAAGGCCAGTTGTTATTACAGATACTTTGAGTGGGTCTGTCTCTAACCACTGGGATATATTTCCAGCCTGGAAAAACTGAGAACATGATTTTCTTCACAGTACTTAGAAGATTGTATATTATTTCAAGAACAAATCCATTTAAAACTGGATTGTCACAACTTTGTCTTCCTGACAAAAGATTGATCTGCTCTAAACTCTGGGTATTTCCTCCCGCGGGGCTGGCTCTGCAGAAAACTATATCCTTTTCTCTCCTACAAGAAGAGGCCACTAGGACTGGGAAGATGGCTCAGCTGTTAAATGTGCTTGCTGCTTAAGCATGAGGGATGAGGGTCTCTGGGACTGGAGACCACCAAGTTCAAATACTCAGAACCCATGTATAAAGCTGAGTATGGGTGTGAATCTTTGTAACCCCAGTAGGCAGAGTAGGTGGAACTGGAGAATTTCTGGGGCTTGCTAGCTGCCAGCAGCAGCTCCAGGTTGAAAGAGAATGTGACCTCGTCCACATAATATGGATGAATAACCAGAGAAGGACACTCTGCTTGTAGCAGGTAGTACTGGGACCTCTGTGTGCGCATATCTGCACACACGTATACACTACACCCACACACCAACATATACACATGAGTGCATGCGTGCAAAACATGAGAGAGCCCACCAGAATAACTGTAAACAAGACTGGTGTTTCACAAAAGATCTCTGATACAATTCTAAGAGTATCAGAAAGTCCTCTAACGCAAATATATGTCCCTTCAGCTGCTTATAGATCTGTAATTGTAACATTATGTTCTCTTTAGTACAGACACCTCTTGGGAAGTAATCTAGGAACAGTGCAGGAATCGATCTGATCTGATCCAATCCTCATTTACCTAACCACTATCCATGAGCAAGCAGTTCAGTAGGAAGGCCTGCCTGCCTTCCTTCCTTCCTTCCTTCCTTCCTTCCTTCCTTCCTCCCTCCCTCCCTCCCTCCCTCCCTCCCTCCCTCCCTCCCTCCGTCTCTCCTTTCCTTCCTCCATTTCTTCTTCCCTCTCTCCTCCCTCCTTCTGTCTTCCTCAGGCATTGGCTGCTGTTCCATTCTCCAGTAGTACAGTGAGGGCCTTCGAGCCAGGGCAGCATCAGGACACTGCATGTCTGTCCAAAGAATGACAAGCACTAAGGCTGGGCATAGTGGCACAAGCCATAATCCCTGTGCTCCCGAGGCTACCAGGAGAAATGCTGCAAGTTTGAAGCCAGGTTAGGCTACATAGTGAATTTGAGACCAGCCTGAGCATTGTAAGATCTGCCTCAAAATAAGGTAGGAAAGGAAAAGAAAGCCAGGTATAGTAGCACACACCTTTAATCCCAGCACTCGGGAGGCAGAGGTAGGAGAATCGCCACTAGTTTGAGGCCACCCTGAGACTACATAGTGAATTCCAGGTCAGCCTGGGCTAGAGCGAGACCCTGCCTCAAAAAAAAAAAGAAAAAGAAAGAAAGAAAAGAAAAGAAAAAAAGAAGGATTGGCTCTGCCAGGGCTTGCTTTTACACTGCAGTGAGGAAATCCATCTGTCTGATTCCCAGTGGGTATTATCTGTCTCCTGGCAGAGTCCTCATGGACATCAACAGCACTAGGCTTATATGTTGAGAGCAACTGGAATTTCATACACTGCTGATAGGAGAGTCAATTAGTACAGCCACTTGGGAGAGCATTTTGGCAATGTCTACTAAAGCAGAATATATGCATCAGAAATCCATTGCCTAGAAATATAAATTTTAAAAAGCCAGCACATATGTTCACCAAAAGACATGTCCAGAATGTTCATACTATTCCTAACAACTCCAAACTGGAAAGTCCCCAAATGCCAGTCAATTGTTAGAGTCACACAATTGAGAATGAACAATCTACAGCTATACACAACAGGAGCAAATCTCAAATCATGTGAATAGGAGAGCAAAAGAAATCAGTCACAAAATGCTACACACTGTTATTTCACTTATAAAAAAGCACAAAACCAGCCAGGTGTGATGGTGCCACATGCCTGGAATCCCAGCACTCAGGAGGCAGAGGTAGGAGGGTCACTGTGAGTTCAAGGCCACTTTGAGACTACAAGAATGAATTCCAGGTCAGCCTGGGCTAGAGCAAGACCCTATCTTGAACATAAATGCAAGCCAGGTTTGGTGGCGCAGGCCTGTAATCCCAACAATTTGGGAGGCCCAGGCAAGAAGATTTAAAGTTTTAAGTTCTGCAAGGGGTGCACAGTGAGTTCAAGGCCAGGACAGGGCCCTGGGTTCAGTCCCCAGTATATATAGAGAGAAATGCAGGGCATAGTTGCAAAAGCCTGTAAGGAGGAGGGGAGGGGAAGAAGAAGAGAGAAAGGAAGGAAGAGGAGGACAAAAGAGAGCTGTCAGGGCACCCTTAGGTGGAATTGGTGACTAGGGGGACATAAAGGAACAGGCCTGCTGGGTTCATTGTTCTGTTTCTTTCTTTACTCCCCCCCCCCCCATACCTGAGGTAGCTCAGGCCAACCTGGACCAAATTCTAGTTTCTGGCTTGTTTTAAACTCACAGTAATCCTACCTCTGCTTCCCGAGTGCTAGGATTAAAGGCTTGCCCACTGCGCCTGGCTTTGTTTTTTGGGAGGTTTATTTTGTTTTTTGTTTTTTTAGATAGGGTCTTGCTCTAGCCCAGGCTGCTGACCTGAAATTCACTATGTAGTCTCAGGGTGGCCTCCAACTCATGGCAATTCTACCTCTGCCGCCTGAGTGCTGTTTTTTTTTTATATTTAATATTTTTTTTATTTATGAGCAAGGGGAGAGAGAGAGTGAGTGAGTGAGAGAGAATGGGTGCATCAGGGCCTCTAGCCACTACAAATAAACTATGCATGCACCACCTTGTGCATCTGGCTCACATGGGTACTGGGAAATTGAACCTGGGTCCTTAGGTGCTGGAGGCAACCACCTTAACCACTGAGCAATCTCCCCAGCCCCTCTTGTTTTTTATTTTTATTTTAATTGTTGTTTGAAACAGGATCTTTCCTAGCCCAGGCTGGCCTTGATCATCCTGCCTCTGCCTCCACCTCCCCCTCCCCATACATTTTCTATTTCCTGCTCTAAAATGTTGATTTTACAGAAGCGTTAGGTTAGTGGAAATTCAGCAAGCCTGAATTTCTATATGTTTACTAAATAATAATAATAAGTGCTTTGGGTGAGTGGGTGGGGGTACCAGAGCCTTGAATGCTAGGCAAGGTAGAGCTACATCCCCAGGTCCTATAAATGCCTTATTGGTTAGTGGGGTGGAGTTCTGGCAGGATCTTGTTCTAGCTCAGGCTGTTGGAACTCACAATGTAGCCCAGGCTGCCCTCAAATTTACAGCAATCCTTCTGCCTCCAACTGGGATGACAAGTGTGCACTGCCATGAATGCTCATCTTATAAGTGCTTTCTTTTTTTAGTGCTTTATTATTTTTTTAAATATTTATTTATTCATTTTCAAGCAGAGATGAGAGAGAGAAAGAGCACACCAGGCCACCACCTTGTGGGTCTGGCTTATGTGGGTCCTGGGGAATTGAACCTGGGCCTTAGGCACCAGAGGCAAGCGCCTTAACCGATGAGCCATCTCTCCAGCCCTAGTGTTTCCCCACACACACACCAGGTAGGGTCTCACTCTAGCTCAGGCTGACCTGGAATTCACTATGTAGTTCTCAGGATGGCCTTGAACTCACAGTGATCCTCCTACCTCTGCCTCCCAAGTGCTGGAATTAAAGGGGTGCGTCACCACACCCGGCAGCATAAATGCTTTCTTAATGAAAGATTTTAAAGACTACTTACCTTACAAGGTTTTTGGAAGCTTTTACATCCAGAGAAGAACTTGAAACATCAGAGTTCTAGAACCTAGATCGTGAGAATGAGAGATAGGCATGGATGGACCCACCCCTAACCTCAGAAATGGGGGGGGGAGGGGCAGGCAGGTTGTTTATCTGCAGCCTGTACTGAAACAATCTGTCCTTTAAGGACAGTGTGTCTGCCTGGAAGCCCTTCTCCAGCTGAGTGCAGATGAGCAAATGGCCTCCCAACCTTGTTCTTCTAGGCAGGGCACTTTCATTTGCACTAGAACCTCTATTGGGGATTGGGGATTTTGACATCTTGTCTGGTTCCCTCTTCAAAGAGCTTAGAGCAGGTAGTACTAAAAAAAATTTGCTTCAGTGCCCCTCCCTTCCTTATCATCTCCTTAAATGTCCTAAAAGCCCAGGTCACCAAGCTATTTACCTTCCTGGAGACTTTTTTTTTTTAAGAAAAAAATTGTTTTTTCCTTTTCTTCAGGTGCTGGAACTTAAACCTAGTGCCTTGTACATGCAAAGCACACACTAAACCACTGAGCTACATGTACCTCACTCAACCCCCAGTAATCCTTTGCACAGGAAGAAAATTAAAACCGATCCTGGGGCTGGAGAGATGTCCCAGCACTTAAAGGTGCTTGCTTGCAAACCTGACAGCCTGGGTTCGATTCCCAGGTACCCTCGTCAAGACAGATGTACAAAGTGGCACATGTGTCTGGAGTTTGTTTGCAGTGGCAGGAAGCCCGGGTGTGCCCATACACAACACACACACACATAGAGTCTGTCTATCTATCTATCTATCCATCTATCTATCTATTTATCTATCTATCATCTTTTCCAAGTACTTAAAAATATTTTTAAAAATAATGATGCTGCTTGGGCTGGAGAGATGGCTCATCGCTTAAGGCACTTGCCTCTAGTGCCTAAGGCCCTGGGTTCAATTCCCCAGTACCACAAGGTGGTGGCCCTGGTGTTCTCTCTCTCTCTCTCTCTCTCTCTCTCTCTCTCTCTCTCTCTCTCATCTCTCTGCTTGAAAATGAATAAATGAAGTATTTTTTTTAAAAAATAATGATGCTGGCCTGAGGATATAACTCAGTGGTAGAATGCTTGCCTAGCATGGTCCTGGGTTCAATTAATAGCACTACAAAAAAAAAAAAAAACAGGACTGCAAAAACGTTAAATAAAAATAATAATACCCATTTATCTACAGGTAAAACAAATCATGGAGGAGGCTGTCACCAGGAAGTTTGTGCATGAAGATAGCAGCCATATCATTGCTCTGTGTGGTGAGTGGATAACTCAGCGATGATGGGGAGTAGGTGTAGAACTGAGGACATTTCCTTAGGCCAAGCAAAGCTAAGTCCTCTAGATTAGTAGTTCTCAAAGTGCAAGTCCAAATCAGCCCCAGTGCTTTTGAAATATTCTTCAGCACTATCTTAGACTTCCAGGATGAGGATCTTCTGATTGCAAGAATCCCTTTATTTTCCGTTTCCTTGGACAACAGTTTTTAAATTTTAGCATGCAACAAATTTGCCTGACATTCCCAGCCATGCCTGATGACCCAAGCTTGTATTCCCAGCTATTCAGGAAACCATGGCAGGAGGATTGAAAAGACAAGGCCTGACATGACTACAGTGTGTGTTCACGGCCAGTCTGGGCACCTTAGTGAGAAAAAGTGAAAAAGACAATATAGCTCAATGGTAGAACACTTTTCTTGTACTCACAAGGTACTGGTTTTTATCCATAGTACCACAAAGCAAAAACAAAAACACATTTCTGGATATCAGCCCTAGAATTTCTGATTTTAATTTGGTAAAAAGTAATGTATTTGTTCATTTATTTGAGAGAAAGAGGTAGATAGAGAGAAAAGAGAGAGAAGACTGGGCACCACCAGGGTATCCAGCCACTGCAAACAAAACTCCAGACACATGTACACTTTGTGTATCTGGCTTTATGTGGGTATTTGGGAATCAAACCCAAGCCTTTACAAGCAAGCACCTTCAGCCCCTCCTTTTGTTATTTTTATGCATGTGTTACATGTGCATGTTCATGTGTGTGCAGGTGCATGCACATGTAGAGGCTAAAGGACAGTCACCAAACTGGGTGATTTTTTTTTTTTTTTTTTTTTTTTTTGGTTTTTGGAGGTAGGGTCTCGCTCTAGTCCAGGCTGACCTGGAATTCACTATGTAGTCTCAGGGTGGCCTTGAACTCATGGCAATCCTCCTTACCTCTGCCTCCCGAGTGCTGGGATTAAAGGCGTGCGCCACCACATGGGTACTGTGGATTGAATTCAGGTTCTCATGCTTGTGAGGCAAACACCTTACTAACTGAGCTATCTCCCTTACCCCAAGAGAACCTGGATATCTAATGGGTCACAAATGAGGCTGATGTTGCTGGTTCAGGGTCCATAGTTAGAGAACCATGGCCCTAGGTAGTTTGGGTTTTGGAAGCACTCTGATTTTTTTTTTTAATATTTATTGTCCATAATGAGTTAGATTATTTGGAAGCACTCTGATTTATACATCTTGTTTTGTTGTTATATTTGAGGTAGGGTCTCACCCTAGCCCAGGCTGACCTGGAATTCACTATGTAGCCTCAGGGCAGCCTCAAACTCATGGCCTTGAACTCCCACCTCTGCTGGGATTAAAGGCACTTAATACCATGCCCAGCATTGTTTTATTTGTCTTTTAACTTTGGGGAAGGATTATGCATGCATTCTATGCCATGATTTTCTGGTTGCTTCATCATCTTAATTCTCCATGTACTTGGTTGAATGCAAAAGAGCATGAACAAGGGCTAGGAGCCAAAGTCTTACAGTGATGATAGGGAGAAATATGGAAGGATGGTATCCATAACATACCATACTTCCTTCTCAATGTGAAGATTTAGCCAAACAGCGGTCGTTATTCCCCGAGGGCTCATGACCTCCCCATCCATTGCCTTTTGACCAGGTCTTTAATACTAGGCATGTATTCCCTCCTGTGGAGCAGGCCTCCTGTCCAATCAGAGAGCAGTTGGTTTCCCTCATGACAGGTACATTCACCACTTTGTGCATCTGGCCTTACATGGGTACTGGGGAATTGAACCCAGGTCTTAAGGCATTGCAGGCAAGCGCCTTAACCACTGAGCCGTCTCTCTAGCCCTTAAATATATATTTAAAGTGATAATATACTGATTCTCTATTGTACAACCTATTTTTACTTCCCAGCAGAACCCAGGCTCTGGGGGAAAGTGTGCTAGTCTCACAATAAGTAGCTTTGAAGCAGATTGGAATTCTACTCCTTTCCCACCTGAGTTATGGTCCCTTGACATGGGCCAGTTCTGCCATTCCCAGAAGGACTCTGGGGTGGACCAGTTATGAGTCGCTTGGTGCTGGGTTCTGTCAAAGCACACACACACACTAGAGAAAACAAAATCAAATAGTGGAAACAGCTTGTACATGGGAGCCATGTGTGGGTAGCCATGGCATGGAAGAATGAGGGGGGAAACGGGCTGGGGGAAGATGAGCAGGAGAAAAGCTGTGAATGTCCCACATTCAGTCTGTTTAGGTGAGAAACAAGTGTCAGCTCTCCTGCAGTTGGTCCAGGACCCTCCCACCCCCTGGAAACGGCAGGCCTCCTTCCTAAAGCTCCAAGCGCTTTTCATCAGACCTGAATGTCACTTATTTTTCTACTTTCTTCTATTTTTGGTTGGGGAAACAGAACAAGATCCTCAAGTTTCCAGGGTTTTAAACTCAGTCTGGAAGCAGAAGGAGCCCTGTTCCTTTAAAAGTGCCTAAGGGCCGCTATTGCACACATCAGTGCCAACAGGGACAGACAACAACTGGCCAGATTTGAGGCAACAGACAGTGGTGTGGACTAAGGTGACCTGGAAAGCACTTTTCTCATGTGAAAAGGTATAGCCTCTACTGAACTCCTATAGGAATGCAGGTCCCAGCTTCTAATAGCCTTGGTTTTATTTTATTTTAAAGTAGAACTCTAGAATTTTATATGAAATTTCCTACTTTGTAAATGCTAACAACTCATTCCTATTAAAAAGAAAAAATTGGAAGAGAGGGGTCACAGAAGTGGATTATACACATGTATGAAAATTATCAATAAAATAAGATTTAAAAGTGGGGGGCTGGAGAGATGGCTCAGCAGTTAAAGGTACTTGCTTACAAAGCATAATGCACAAGTTCAATTCCCTAGTACCCATGAAAAGACAGAGGCACAAAGTGGCACATGTATTTGGAGTTCGATTGCAGTGGTAAGAGGCTCTGGCATACCCATACTCATTTCTCTGTTTTTCTCTCTCTCTAAAATAAATAAATAAAAAAAACATTTTTTAAAAGTTTGAAAAGGGGCTAGAGAGATGGCTCAATGGATAAAGGTACTTGCTTACATGGCCTAAAGGCCCAGGTTCTATTCCCCAGTATCCACGCAATCTGGATGCACAAAGTGGCACATGTGTCTAGAGTTTGGTTCAGCTGCAGAAGGCCCTACTGTGCCCATATTTTCTCTCCTTCCCTCTCCCTCTCTCCCTCCCTCCCTCCCTCTCTCTCTCAAATAAAGAAATATATTTTTAAATATTTTTTAAGTCTGAAAAGGGGGTAGATATGGACCAAGCAAAGGGCATCTGCAAGCCTCTGCAAGTTGGTTGCCTCTGCCTTGGGCTCAATGCCTAGTTACTGAGGGCAGTGTGAGCAGGAGAAGTTGCCAGCAACAGCAAGACTCCCAGAAAAATAAATCCTTGTGCTTTGTCAAAACTGGTGTTCCAGCCAGGCATGGTGGCACATGCCTTTTAATCCCAGCACTGGGGAGGCAGAGGTAGGAGGATTACTGTGAGTTCGAGGCCACCCTGGCCCAGAGTGAGACCCTACCTCAAAAAAGGAAGGAAGGAAGACATTAAATCTTGCAGGGCTGATAAGATTGCTCAGTGGTTAAAGCTATTTGCTAGTCGAGAGTTAAATCTTGGCTGAATATGTAATACTGAGGTATATAGGACATCTTCACTGATTTTCAAAGTTGATTGATATTTTATTTATTTATTTATTGTTTGTTTGTTTGTTTTTGAGGTAGGGTCTCACTCTAGCCCAGGCTGACCTAGGATTCACTATGTAGTGTCAGGGTGGCCTTGAACTCATGGTGATCCTCCTACCTCTGCCTCCTGAGTGCTGGGATTAAAGGCGTGTGCCACCACACCCGCCTATTATTTATTTTAAAAAATATCTTTATTTACTTGAGAAAGAGAGTAAGTATGGGGATGCCAGGACCTCTCATTACTGCAAATGAACTCCAGACACATGCACTACTTTGTGCATCTGATGTGACTTGGGTACTGGGGAATCGAACCTGGGCTGACAGACTTTGAAAACCAGCATCTTTAACTGCTGAGCCACCTTCCCAGCCAAGATATTTTGATTTTATAAGCATCAGTGTTCAGAACACTATTTTGGCCAGGCGTGGTGGCACACACCTTTAATCCCAGCATTCGGGAGGCAAAGGTAGGAGGGTCGCTGTGATTTCAAGGCCACTCTGAGATTACATACTGAATTCCAAGTCAGCCTGCACTAGAGTGAGACCCTACCTAAAAAACAAACAAACAAAAAAACCCCCCACTATTTCGAATAAATGCATATAAAACAGCAGAAAGTACGCTTAGGACCATTTCAAAAAGTGGAAATTCTGTCCTAAATTCATTTAATTTCTTTTTTTCAATTAAACTCAATTCAGCAATTCAAATAGCTATTTTTAAGAGCTAGGCATGCTGGTTTTCACCTTTAATCCCAGCACTGTAGGGGAGGCTAAGGTAGGAGGATTGCCATGAGTTCAAGGCCTGGACTATAGAATGAGTTTTAGGTCAGCCTGAGCTAGAGTGAGACCCTACCTAAAAATTAAATACAATAAATAAAATCATAAAATAAAAATAGACATTTTAATGCAATACAATCCAGGGCTGGAGAGATGGCTCAGCGGTTAAGGTGCTTTCCTACAGTGCCTAAGGACCTTGGTTCAATTCCCCAGTACCCACATAAGCCAGACCCACAAGGTGGTGGCCCTGGTGCGCTCTGTCTGTCTCTCTCTCTCTCTCTCTCTCTCTCTCTCTCTCTCTCTCTCTCTCTCTCTCTCTCTCTCTCTCTCTGCTAAAAAGAAAAAAAAAGCCTGACTCTAATGGAATACAATCCAAAGGTATATTAATTTGCTCTATTTGCTCTATGCTGAAGAATGACATTAGGAAAACATTCTGTCTTTGTTTTCAGTAATTAAACCATTGTTTCTGTAAGATCAGAAAACTTTATATGTATAATAAATACTAAAGTTCAAGCTGGTGGATCACACCTATCAACACTCAGGAAATTGAGGCAGATGGATCACCATGAGTTCAAGGCCACCCTGGTCTACTTAGTTCAGGACAGCCTAGGCTACAGACTCTTTAAAAAAGTACTGAAGTTCATTACATAGTAGTCTCAACTTTGAGCTGATGTGTTCCAGGCAGTGTTGGTTGGTTGCATGGTCTGATGGTGTGTGAAGTACCCATTTTGTATAACCAGGTCTGAGGCCACACCACTCTAAAGGTACTTGCTCTCAGAAGCTAAGCAACATCGGGCCTGATTAGTATTTGGATGGGAGACAGGTCAAGTCTACTGTGAAGGTGGTGCAATTCGACATGGGGGGGAGGAGAAATAGAAATACTTCAGATTCATCATGTGTTTGCTTTTGAGTTAATTTTTGTAGATGTGCATTCAGAAACTTACTGTTCCCAAATTTTTTCATGATTCCTCTTCCCACATTAGTTACATAACCTCATGTGGGGTCACAGCCCATAGTTTAAGAAGCTAGGCATAGCTGGGCATGGTAGTCCCAGCACTTGGGTGGCTGAGAGGTAGGAGGGTTGATGTGAGTTCAAGGCCAACGTGGGATTATAGAATGAGTTCCGGGTCAGCCTGGGCTAGAGTCAGACCCTACCTTGAAACACCCCCCACCCAAAAAAGATTTTGGGTTCAATTTCCAATTGAATCAAATTAATGCTGCTTTCCTTTGATAATCATCACCTGACCAAACTCACTGGCTGCTACCTCCAGACACCCCTTCCCATAGAAGGGAAGGTCTTGTGGGCAGCATTGTGGGCCAAACTGCTGCTCATAAAGCTGCAGTTGTTTGAGAGATGACAACCATTGAGACTGGGCCAGGTGATGTGTATTGGGACAGCAGGAAGAATGTGGACTCTTTGAAGTAGGGGCCTGAATGTTGAAGGAGGTTTCTTGTTCTTCAAAGCTTTATATCCCCCCCCCAGTAGTAATACACATACTCTAGCATAGTTATTCTTTTCACAACTAGGAAAATGTGGTAATTCAGTTAATTTAGGCATCAAACCCATGAAGCCATGTTTTTCTGCCCTCCCCTCTGGCTCAGATCTGGGATTGTGATTGCACAGTATCTCTTAGTTTTTCTACTGGTTACTGGGGTTGGGGTTGTTGATTTTGGTGTTTTTGTTTGTTTTTTCACCTTTTTGGCTGTGGTGGGAATTGAACTCAGGGCCTGGAGCATGCTAGGCCCTATTACTATTACATCTATTACTGAGCTACACCTGTATCTTTTTTTTTTTTTTTGGAAGCTGTATCTCTAAAACCCAGGCTGGCCTTGAACTCCTGGATCCTGCTACCACATCATAAATCCCGAGTATTGGGATTACAGGCATGAGCCACCATCCAAACCCAGGTGTACCTTCAGTTTTGGTGGCTGCAAGAGGCTTCTGGCTTCATGGAGCAGTTTCCCAGACCCAGTGTTCTCATACCACCACTAGCCACTAGGCCCAGCCAGCCCTGTTTCCTCATCCATCACCAGCTTCTTTGCCCTCTTGTGCAGATAGGTCAACCTGAGGGTTGCTTGAGGCTGAGGATGAGCTGTAATGGGAGACGAGGAGGAGTCTGTACAGCTAGGAATAACGAGGGGCTTTATTAAGCAGCTCCCTGTTGCTAAGCAGCTTTCATTAGCCTTGAGCGTCTGCCCTGCAGTGAGCTCCTTAGGGAATGGCAAGAAGATGCTAATAAGCTGTGAGAGCAGCAGGTGCTATAGGAGGTTGCATCCCACCTGGGATATTACTCTCAGATGTTTCAGCTCATTCTGCAATTCAGACTCCTCTAGTCTGCAGCCTGTCTCTTCAGAAAAACGGATTCCTTGTTCCCACCTGCACCCAGTTAGTAGCTTTTTCTCAGGCTATCTGGCTTCTGCTTTCCATCCAGAAATGATCAAGTAGGAAGGAAAGCTGTCCAAAGGAACTGATTCCCTGCCCCCTGTTCTGAGCCATGGCTAAGAGTATGTAGTTCAGCCTGTTGAAGAGTCTTCAGAGTCTTTAGAGACCTAAGTTCACATGCTCTAACTCATAGCCAGTTGCTTGTGTCTGAGCCTATCTCCAAAAGGTAGATGTGAGTATTGAAAGAGCTTCCTCAGCTCCTCTTTCTGAGACCTTCTCCAGTTCCTGCTCGTCTGCGTCTGGTGTGGTCTGAGCTTACCCCACGTGAGTTGTGGTTCTTAGCCCCACTTGGCCATCTGGCTGGGTGGGGAAGGGAGACCTAACCCTTTTTTAAAATTTTATTTATTCATTTTCAAGCAGAGAGAGAGAGAGAGAGAGAGAGCCCCAGGGCCACCACCTTGTGGGTCTGGCTTATGTGGGTCCTGGGGAATTGAACCCGGGTCCTTAGGCACTGGAGGCAAGTACCTTAACCTCTGAGCCATCTCTCCAGCCCTAACCCTTTCTTTTAATGTCTGTTTAATTCTGGTCTCTCTGCTCTGTTTGATGGTCTCCAACTTACCATGTGTGGATTCCCACTCTGGATCAGACATGTGGACTATCTCCTTCTTCCCCCACTTCCCCCCTTGAGCTGATGTCAAGTGTGTTCCCCTCTTTAATCTCAACCTCTCCACTATCTGTTTCACCATCTCTGAATTTACTACGTGATGATTGTCACTCAGGATCTGCCACATGGGTGCTCCATGTATTTGCAGCCCCTTTGGAACTTCGCCTTCTAAACCCCAAATGCTTTGGCTTTCCACGTGGTCCCCAACTCCATCCTAACTTCACCTTCTAAATCCCAGTTGACTTGGCTTTCCACGTGTTTGCAACCCCTTCTGAACTTCATTTTGTAAGCCTCAGTTTTCCTTACAATCACGGGTTCTGACTTCATTCTAACTTTACTCTCGAAGCTTCAATTTCTCATTAATTTCCACCTCTTAGAGGTATGTTTTCCACCTAAAAATGTTCTCTTCCTTTCCCAGTCCCAATCCCCTTTAAATTAACTCCACTAATTGTGATGTCTCCTCAAATAAACTCAATAATTCATAAAAAAAAGTTGTCTCAAAAATAATCTGGGGGTGCAGTGGGGAGACGACTCAGTGGTTAAAGGCACTTGCTTGTGTTCAGTTACCCAGTACCCTTGTAAAGCCAGACACACAAAATGGCATATGCACCTGGTTCATTTGTAGCAACAAGAGGCCCTAACATGCTTATTTTCGCTCTTCCTCCCTCTTTCCTCTCATAATAAATATTGCCCAGCAATAAAAACATTTTTAAAAATTTACCCAAGGGGTCCAGGCATAGTGATGCATGCCTTAAATCCCAGCACTCAGGAGGCTGAGGTAGGAGGATCGTCATGAGTTTGAAGACAGCCTGGGCTTCAGAGTGAGAAGACCCTGCCTCAAAAACAAACAAATAAATAAATAGGGTACACTCTCTCCTGCTATTGTTGTCCACCTGATGTTGGCCAGGAGGTGATGTCCACCCCTCGCTCATGTCATTGTTTTCCCTGCCATCATGGAGCTTCTCCTCAAGTCTATAAGCCAAAATAAACCCATTCCTCCCACAGACTGCGTTTGGTCAGGTTCTTTGTTGCAGCAACGAGGAAGCTGATTACAACAGTTTTGATACCAGAGAGTGGGATCTGTCGTAGCTGCTAGAACCCTGACTCTGTGGCTTTTGGCCTTTTGGAACTGATTTGCAGGAGGAATGTGGAAGGATTTGAAACCTCAGCCCAAGAGATGCCTTGCAGTGCTGTAAGTACAGCTTCATGGACCATTCTGGTCAGAGTTAAAAGACCTGAATGCAGTAAGGACTATGGACTGTGAGGTTTGGCTTATGCGGGTGAGAAAGAACTTTGTTAGGACTGTGCCAGAAGTGGTTTGTTTGTGTGAGAGGCTCGCTGCATTTGGCCTGCCTGTGTCCTGAGAACTTGTGCAAGGTTACTTTATGTAAAAATGGACTGTTGTGAGCAGATGGAGATGGCACGGAAATAAAAAAAAAATCTTTGGGCCAAAACTGCTGCCTGTTCAGCTGCAATTGTTTGAGAGATTATCTTTTGCAGTGTGAATGTTCTATGACATTATGGGTTTGGTTTTTTTGGTATTATGGCTCAGTTGAAAAGAAAAACTGTGGGGACTTTTGAGAGTTGAGCTGAATGCTTTTTACATCGTGTATGATTATTAGTTTGTGGGGGTCAGGGGCAGATTGTGATGGTTTGATCCAGGTGTCCCCCACAAATGAATGTGTTCTGAATGCTTGATCCACAGCTGATGGCAGTTTGGGTATTGAAACCGTGTTAGAATTGTGTTGTTGGGGGCGGGCTTTATGGGGTTATAGCCAGCTTCCCCTTGCCAGTGTTTGGCACACTGTCCTGTTGCTATTTTCCACCTGATGTTGGCCAGGAGATAATGTCCACCCTCTGCTCATGCCTTTGTTTTCCCTGCCATCATAGAGCTTCCCCCTTGAGTCTGTAAGCCAAAATAAACCCATTAAAAAAAATATATATATATATATATATATAAGGCCGGGCGTGGTGGTGCACGCCATTAATCCCAGCACTCGGGAGGCAGAGGTAGGAGGATTGCCGTGAGTTCAAGGCCATCTTGAGACTACATAGTGAATTCCAGGTCAGCCTGGACTAGAGCGAGACCCTACCTTGAAAAAAATAATATATACATATATACATATATATTATATGTATATATGTATTCCAAGGAGGCTAGGCATGGTGGCTCACACCTTTAGTCCCAGCACTTGGAAGGCTAAAGTAGGAGGATTGCTGTGAGTTCCAGGTCATCCTGGACTAGAATGAGACCCTACCTCAAAAAGAAAAAAATCCAAGGAGAATTGGGGGTTTATGTAGTAGAGCACTTGCCTAGTCTGCATGATACCCTGGATTTGATCCCTATTGCCACATAAAATGAGTGGGATGTGCACACCTGTAATCCCAGCACTTTGGAGATAGATGGAGGAGCAATCACAAATTCAAGGTCATCAAGGTCAAGCTGCATAGTAAGTTTGAGGCCAGTCTAGGATACACGAAAAAAGTAATAATCCTGGAGTAAATATTATAATGAAAAATAATCCAAGGGTAATAAAATTAGTTGCAGACAGTTCAGATGAAACAAAATTGGTTGTGATAGCTCTTTAAATTGAATAGTGGTAATATGGGAGATTGTTATATTCTTTTTTGTATGTTTGGAATTTCCCACAATGAAATGATTTTTTTTCTTAAAAGGATGGAGTGGGGGCTAGAGAGATGGCTCAGCAGTTAAGGCATTTGCCTACAAAGCCTAAGGACCTGGGTTTGATTCCCCAGTACACACATAAAGCCAGATGCACAAAGTATCTCATATATCTGGAGCTCTTTTGTAGTGGCCCTGGTGCACCATTTATATTCTCATTCTCTCTCTCTCTCTCTCTCTCTCTCTCTCTCTCTCTCTCTCTCTCTCTCTCTCTCTCTCTCTCCTTACAAAATAAATAAACCAAAACATCATTTCTTAAAAAGAAGGGGGGATAGGGTGGACACTTAGAGCATAATACCTCCCTAGCCTGCTAGAGACCTGGGCTGGATCCAGCATTACAAGAAAATAAGAAAGGATAGTAGATAGTGTCATGGGAAACTTTTCCATTGGGGAGACATGGACACAGGCTTCAACCCAGATAGAGCTCAGAAGACAGACCAAAGTATGATTGTACCAATACCAGTTTGGTGAACCAATGAATTTATTGCAGTTACTTACTGGGGTTACAGAGCATGGAGAGGCGTCATTTACAGGAGCATGGATCCCCCAAAGCAGCTGCTTTGATGGGGCTTCCTATGTCAAGATTACTCCATGGATTACTTACAGAGCATGGGGACCCCAGAGCAGCCGCACCACCAGGATGTTCCCTCCATCCTTATCCCCATGGCTGTGTCAAGAAATTCCTCATCCCTAGGGGAAAAAAAAGGACAGAAAAGAAATTCCTCATCTCTGTTCAGGAATCTGAGAGCCCTGAGCAGCACCTCGGTGGGGTTCACTATGTCAGGGCTACCCCCACGGATGCTCCTCCCACAGGTTTGGGGTGAGGGCTTACTGACAGAGCCTGAGACCCCAAAGAAGCCTCTTCAACAGAGCTCTATATGCTCGTATTTCCCCTAGACCTTATGCGTTCATGCATACAGCTGGCACAGGGGCGCCGGAGATCTCAGGTGGGAGTCTGATGACTCTCCCTACTACCCACAACTACTTCCTTCTTCTCTTCTTGTTTGTTTAAGGTAGAGTCTCCCTCTAGTCCAGGCTGACCTGGAATTCACTAAGTAGTTTCTAGGTGGCCTCCATTGCTTTTGATAAAGCTAGCAATAGTTGGTTAGTGCTTTCAATGGGAGGTAATTTTGCCATACAAGATAGGGTTAGCAAGTATAGATGCTTCTCTTGAGAAGATTTACATAAAGACAGAGCAGCTACACAGGCCAGTATAGATGGGGATTCAGGGCCATGGAAGATAGTGGTGTGTTTTTTTCTTTTCTTTATTTGCAAGCAGAAAGAGATTAAAGGGATACAGAGAAAATGGGGTGTTCCAGGGCCTCCAGCCACTGCAAATGAATTCCAGATGCATTTACTTGGGTACTGGACAATTGAATCCAGTCCTTGGGCTCTGCAGGCAAGCACCTTAACCACTGAGCAATCTCTCCAGCCCTCTTTTTGTATAAGTTGGAGAAATTATAAAATGTTTATATTCAAATGAGAAGACATATCTAATAGGTGAAAATTGAAGATCGAGGAAAAAGAAGAGGCATTCAATACAGGAGTGTCCTGAAAAGGTGAGGGGTAGTCAGGTGTGGTGATGTACACCTTTAATCCCAGGACTGGGGAGGCAGAGGTAGGAGGATCGCCATGCGTTGAGGCCATCCTGGAACTACAGTAGGAATCCAGGTCAGCCTGGGCTACGGCGAGACCCTACCTCCAGAAACCAAACAAACAAAGGTGAGGGTTGGGCTCCAGCATGCCGGTGGCAGGCTATGGTGGGTGTGTATGAGTGCAGGGGGGATGGTATGACACTCACTGGTCCCTTTCAGAGTGCCAGACAGCGATGAAGAAGCCTTTGGTACCTTGACATGACCAGTTGCATTTCAGCATCCAACCCCCATTGACACAGGACCTATCATTTTTCCTAAATGCAGATGAAGCTCAGAGAGCTTTAGTGATTTGCCCAGCTAACAAAGAGAGGAGCCAGTGTTTGAAGCTACATCTGTCTTGGTCCAAAGTCTGTGCTTCTCAGGAATGGGTATACCCATGAGGTTGCCCAGGAGTGGCAGCTGGAGGAGATGGAACATTGTGGAGGAGTTGTCCTTGTGGAAGACTGGCAGCGTTCATCTCACAGGGCTCGTGGGGGCTGGAGGTACAGCTCAGTGCCAGAGTGCTTGCCTGGCAGGCACAAGGCAGCCACTGCATGCTAAAGAAAATGGGTACATGAGACATGAATCTCATTTTCCTCATCTAGGTTTAAGAAAATCAGGGCAAGCTTTTCTTTTCCCAGTCAGAACCTGGATGGGAATGTTACTTTCTTCTTTTGGAAATTTGAGCAAAGTTGAATGCCCCCAGCATTGCCTTGCAGGCAGGAGAAAGTACATCTGGCTTTACATGGGTGCTGGGGGGAATAGAACCATATAAAATGTTTGTTGTGAGGGGAGGCAGCCATTATCAGACAGACCTAGGAAGAAATTGGCTGTAGAGATGTAGCAGAGAGGCTCAGGATTCCTGGGGTAGCTACTCCTCTCACCTCACCTGGAGCAAAACCTTAACTTCCTCTCCAGTCTTTCCTTAGGTTTCTACCTGTAATGAGCCTGTTCTTTTCTACCCAGGCTGCTCCTCCTGGTGATCTTGGGCCCAGTAATCAGGAGCCTGAACCAGTAGCCCTATGGTGTTTAGCTCTGAGCATAGCCCCCCCACCCCCAGCTCCAGAACCAAACTGCAACACCTGTGGCTGCCTGGTCTACCCACGCCTTCCTCCCTTGGCTTCTCTATGGCAACTACAATCCGACTCCCCCACTGCACAGATGGCAACTGAGTAAAGGTGAAACTGAGCCAGAGGTGGGGGAACCAGCCATGTCTGCCACACCTGCTCTCCTCCCATTCCCAACCCCTCCTGGCTTGGGCCCAGCTTCACATCTTGGGTGTGTGGCTCCTGTACCTTCAATCAAACTGGGCTAGTTCTTTGACAGTAAGTCCCACTGTTACCAGACCAGTCAGGGGCTAGATTTGTCCTGGACTCTTGGCTGCCAAGTACAGCTTAAATATGGATGGACATGCATTTGAGAGTCAAGGTGGAATGGAGGGACTCTCCCAGACTCTGCCTGGTTTCTCAGGCCCCCTTCCCAGCCACCGCCATAGCTTTAGTTCATTTTTGTGAGCTCCTGAGATATTTAGGCTTGTCACGGCACATAGAATTGTTTCTCTGATCCCAGCTCAGCTCTGATCCCCGATGCTCCCCTAAGTAGTGCTGGCTATACATGAGAAAATTCCAAAGCAAAATTTGGAAGTCCGTTTGCTGAGGGAGCTGCTGAAAGAGGGGGTGCTGTGGACAGACTAGACAATTTAGGGTTAGTGAGTCTAAGTCCTTGGGTTGGAGAGAATTTCTGGTATTCTCTTTGCTGGGAACGCTTAATGGTCACCCACTCAGTTAGTATACTTATTATTTTGAATATATTTACCTGCTTCTAAAATTAAAACTAAGGCTGGGAAGATGGCTCAGGGGTTAAAGGCACATACTTGCAAAGGCTGACAGCCCAGGTTCAGTTTTCCAGTACCCAGGTAAGGCCACATGCACAAAATGGCACACGTGTCTGGAGTTTGTTTGCAGTGGCAGGAGGCCCCTACAGGCGTGCCCATTCATTCTTCTCAAAAAATACTTTTTATAAAAAATCAAAACCATATGAAAGGTGTACTCGTTAGTTTCTTTCTTACTGTTTTCCCTGTTCCCATTTACCCACTTCCCTTCTGCTTACCAATTTCTACACAGGCCACCACTTATTTTCGTAAACTCAGCTAGTTACTCCCTCCTCCCCCAAGTAGGGTCTCACTCTAGCCCAGGCTGACCTGGAACTCTGTAGCTCCAGGCTGATACTCTCACCTCTGCCACCCAAGTGCTGGGATTAAAGGTGTGCTCCACCACACCTGGCTAGTTTTGTTAAGATGATTATTTGTATGTAAGTGTATGGCCGTGCCATGGCCTCTTGCCACTGCATATGAACAGGTGTATATGCCACTTTTTTTTTCTGGCTTTACATGGGTACTGGGGGATTAAACCAAGGTCAATAGGCTTTGCTAGTGAGTACCTTTAACCACAGAACCACCTCCCCAGTGCTAGTTTTTTTCCCACTCCCCCCCAGGTAGGGTCTCACTTTAGCCCAGGCTGGACTGGAATTTACTATGTAGTCTCAAGCTTGCCTTGAACTCATAGTGATCCTCCTACTCCTCCTACCTCTGCCTCCTAAATGCTGGGATTAAAGATGTGTGTCACCATGCCCAGCTGCCTTTCTTTCTTTTTTTATTTGTTTAGGAAAGAGAGAGACAGAGCCAGGCATGGTGGTACGTACCTTTAATTTCAGAGTGGAGGATCACTGTGAGTTCAAGGCCACCCTGAGACTACATAATGATTTCCAGGTCAGCCTGGGCTAGAGCGAGACCCTACCTTGAAAAACTAAAGAGAGGAGAGAGAGAAAGAGAGATAATGGGCACACCAGGGCCTCTAGCTGCTGCAAATGAACTGCAGATGCATGTGCCACTTTGCCATCTGGCTTTATGTGGGTACTGGAGAATTGAACCTGGGTCATTGGGCTTTGTAGGCAAGCAACTTAACTGCTGAGCCATATCTCAAGCTTCTCTCTCTCTCTCTCTCTCTTTTTATTTCTTTCTCTTTTTTTTTTGTTGTTGTTGTAGGGTCTCGCTCTAGTCCAGGCTGACCTGGAATTCACTCTGTAGTCTCAGGCTGGCCTCGAACTCATGGCAATCCTCCTACCTCTGCCTCCCGAGTGCTGGGATTAAAGGCGTGCACCACCACGCCCGGCCCCTTTTCTCTCTTTCAATAAACTCTATTACTTAAAAAAAAAAAAAAAGCTGGATATGGTGGCATATACCTTTAATCCCAGTCCTGGAAGCAGAGGCAGGAGAATCGCCATAAATTCCAGGCCACTGAGACTACATAGTGAATTCCAAGTCAGCCTAGGCTAGAGTGAGACCCTACCTCAAACTGCAGTTACCTGAACTTTCCTGCCAGTGATTTAGAATAGAATGGATGACAGTGAGAAGGTTCCCTGGGTTTGTCTGGCCAAGACTATAAGGGCCACCAGAAGACCAGTGTTAGCAATGAGAGAAGTCATGTTTCTTTCCAGTTTTTTTCTTTTCTTTTTTTTT